>SJYX01014792.1:263219-297970 GCA_006410675.1 Oreotragus oreotragus | reverse complement strand
TTGATCACTGAGGAAGGCTTTCTTATCTCTCCTTGCTATTCTTTGGAACTCTGCATTCAGATGCTTATATCTTTCCTTTTCTCCTTTGCTTTTCGCCTCTCTTTTTTTCACAACTATTTGTAAGGCCTCCTCAGACAGCCATTTTGCTTTTCTGCATTTCTTTTCCATGGGGATGGTCTTGATCCCTGTCTCCTGTACAGTGTCACGAACCTCTGTCCATAGTTTATCAGGCACTCTATCAAATCTAGTCCCTTAAATCTATTTCTCATTTCCACTGTATAATCATAAGGGATTTGATTTAGGTCATACCTGAATGGTCTAGCGGTTTTCCCTACTTTCTTCAATTTAAGTCTGAATTTGGCAATAAAGTTCATGATCTGAGCCACAGTCAGCTCCCGGTCTTGTTTTTGTTGACTGTATAGAGCTTCTCCATCTTTGGCTGCAAAGAATATAATCAATCTGATGTCGGTGTTGACCACCATCTGGTAATGTCCATGTGTAGAGGCTTCTCTTGTGTTGTTGGAAGAGGATGTTTCCTATGACCAATGCGTTCTCTTGGTAAAACTCTATTAGCCTTTGCCCTGCTTCATTCTGTATTCCAAGGCCAAATTTGCCTGTTTCTCCAGGTGTTTCTTGACTTCCTACTTTTGCATTCCAGTCCCCTATAATGAAAAGGACATCTCTCTTGGTTGTTAGTTCTACAAGGTCTTGTAGGTCTTCATAGAACCGTTCAACTTCAGCTTCTTCAGCATTACTGGTTGGGGCATAGACTTGGACTAATGTGATATTGAATTGTTTACCTTGGAGACGAACAGAGATAATTCTGTCGTTTTTAAGATTGCATCCAAGTACTGCATTTCAGACTCTTTTTGACCATGATGGCTACTCCATTGCTTCTAATGGATTCCTGCCCGCAGTAGTAGATACAATGGTCATCTGAGTTAAATTCACCCATTCCACTCCATTTTAGTTCGCTGATTCCTAGAATGTCGACGTTCACCCTTGCCATCTCCTGTTTGACCACTTCCAATTTGCTTTGATTCATGGACGTAACATTCCAGGTTCCTATGCAATATTGCTCTTTACAGCATCAGACCTTGCTTCAATCACCAGTCACATCCACAACTGGGTATTGTTTTTGCTTTGGCTCCATCCCTTCATTCTTTCTGGAGTTATTTCTCTACTGATCTCCAGTAGTATATTGGGCACCTACTGACCTGGGGAGTTCCTCTTTCAGTATCCTACCTTTTTGCATTTTCATACTGTTCGTGGGGTTCTCAAGGCAAGAATACTGAAGTGGTTTGCTATTCCCTTCTCCAGTGGACCACATTCTGTCAGACCTCTCTGCCATGACGCGTCCATCTTGGGTTGCCCTGCAGGCATGGCTTAGTTTCGTTGAGGTAGACAAGGCTGTGGTCTTTGTGATTAGATTGACTAGTTTTCCGTGAGTATGGTTTCAGTGTGTGTCTGCCCTCTGATGCCCTCTCACAACACCTACCGTCTTACTTGGGTTTCTCTTACCTTGGACGTGGGGTATATCTTCACAGCTGCTCCAGCAAAGCACAGCCGCTGCTCCTTACCTTGGACGAGAGGTATCTCCTCACGGCAGCCCCTCCTGACCTTGAACATGGAGTAGCTCCTCTTGGCCCTTGAGATTTCTTTTGATTAGTATTATACAGTATATTTTCCCCCGTCCTTTTAATTTCAAGGTTTTTGCATCCTTAGGTTTAGATATCTATTTTGTAAGTAGTGTATAGTTCTAGACAGCATAATATTAAAAAGCAGAAACATTACTTTGCCAACAAAGGTCTGTCTAGTCAGAGCTATGGTTTTTCCATTAGTCATGTATGGATGTGAGAGTTGGACCATAAAGAAAGCTGAGCACTGAAGAATTGATGCTTTTGAACTGTGGTGGTAGAGAAGACTCTTGAGAGGCCCTTGGACTGCAAGAAGATCAAATCAGTCAATTCTAAAGGAAATCAGTCCTTAATATTCATTGAAAGGACTGATGCTGAAGGTGAAACTTCAATTCTTTGGCCACCTGATGCAAGAACTGACTCATTAGGAAAGACCCTGATGCTGGAAAAGATGGAATCCAGGAGAAGAAGGGGACAAAAGAGAATCATGGTTGGATGGCATCACTGACTCCTTGGACATGAGTTTGAACAAGCTCTGGGAGTTGCTGATGGACAGGGAAGCCTGGTGTGTTGCAGTCCATGGGGTCGCAGAGTCGGACATGACTGAACAACTAAACTGAATTTACCCCTTAATTTATAGTACCAATTTAGTCTAATTAATTCCTGCTCAGGTAATAAAACCCACCATTTTTATAACACCTTAAAGACATGTTTTCTCATTAATTTATCAGGTTGATAAAGGGCTTATGGCTGATATATCCTGTAGTATTCTGCTTCAGAAAGTATTGACTCCTAATCCAAACAGATTAATGTCTAGTAAATACATGCATATTAAGATATCTTAATATTATTTCAAATTTCTGTGATTTGGTGAATAAAATATTCTTCTCAGTCTAATATGACCAGTGGTTCTGTTTGTTCATATTTGTCTTCTATTTAAAGAATTATATTAATAATAAGTGCAAGCCACTCAGTCATGTCTGACTCTGTGAGAATTTTCTAGGCCAGAACACTGGAGTGGGTAAGCTGTTCCCTTCTTCAGGGGATCTTCCCAATCCAGGGATTGAACTCAGGTGTCCCGCGTTGCAGGCAGATTCTTTACCAGCTGAGCCACAAGGGAAGCCCATGTTAATAATAGTCAAGCATATTTACTCCTTTATAAATCCTCCATGGAGTTTAACAAAGAGTTAATTACATCATCTTTTCTCCAAACCTACTTCTGAGAACACATATTCCATCCTTAACTTCTAATACACCATTTTAGCATTCTTTGATCTTAGGGAATAAATGCAACCTTGACTTACCAAAATACTGTATTTTTACCTCTTCCAAGGCATTGCAAAGACATTAGAATGCTTACATAGAGTCATTAACCTTCTGCTTACTTCCCCTCCCCCAGGTTATATGTTGTTGTTTTTATTTTATGTATTTTATGTCAAACCCCACAAGGCATAATTGTTATTTTGTATAGTCAGTGGTCATTTTAATTTTAAAAAAATGTTATGGAGGTATAGTTGACTGAACTGTACATACCTAAAACATACAAATTAAGTGTTGCCCTGTATGTACACCCAAGAAACTGTCAGCACTCATCCGGGTATATATCCTCTGGTACTGTTGTTTCTACCATCTAATCTCCTAGAAAATTAAACACAGTTAACAGTTTATTGCAATTCTGTTTTGTAACTGCTAGGAATGGAGGCAGTGCTAGAGAATTTTCATGGTTTTTGTGCTGCTATTTTAAAATTCCTTAATTTTAGAACTCAGTTAAAAACATTTTTTTTCACCTGTCTTAAGCTACTTATGCTCTCTCAGGTCCCCGTCAGTCTAAAAATGTAGTGCATCTTTTAACATTCTCATACTTGAGACTAGTATGGCATTTGAGCTTTACTAGGACTTCCCTCGTGGCTCAGCAGTAAAGAATCCCCTTGCCAATATAGGAGATGTGGGTTTGATCCCTGGGTCAGGAAGATCCCCTGGAGAAGAAAATGGCAACACACTCCATTATTCTTTCCTGAGAAATCCCATGGACAGAGAAACCATGGCAGGTAGTAATCCGTGGGGGTCACAAAAAGAGATGGACACGACTTAGGAATTAAAACAAGTGTCTAGAAACCATTGATTTCTCCTATTTGCTACCTCTTAGAAGTAACAGCAGAAAAATTTCAAGGCTTTTCCATTCTGATTGAGTCTGTGTCTTAGTAATTGTGATTCCTAAAAGTGAGATCAGCATACATTTTTACTCAGTTTCTTGTTTTGAGACTCTGAATACTAATTTTAATAATTTGTGTGAGAATATATCCTTAGGTCATAGTAAAGGGGTATATATATATATTTGTGTGTGTGTGTGTGTGTGTGTGTGTGTGTGTGTGTGTATACTCTGAGTTTTGCTTTTAATTGTATTAGCTTACAGAAAATTTTCATATGTGGGATTATAAATACTTCTTCTAGCCATGAATCTAATAGTTTTAGCCTTTAAGAATGATTTAAATTTAATTTTCTTTTACTAAATACTGTAAGATCCTTACAATATAAAGTAACTTGAATGACTATTTTCAAAATTCCAATTTTTTTTGTAGACTGCATCTACAGTAATACTGACATTTATTAAGAGTTTACTCTTTTATGCATTTGAGTTGTCTCAGTCCTTAAAATAACTCTGTGTGGTAGAAATTAGTATCCCTATATAACAGATAATAAGGCATGGGGAGTTGATGCACCTTGCAAATTCAACAGCCCGTAAAATAGCTTTGAGGTTTAAACCAGGCAGTATACATCCGGAACCTAGCCTCTTAACCAATATGAACCTTGTCATGATTAGTTTCTTTTTTCTAATGCTGGAAAAGAATTACATGAACCAAAATGTTCTCCCTAAATAATGGTAAGATTTTTACAGATGGGCTAAAGGGCCCACTGAGACTAAGTTTGAAGGTAAAGTTAGTTTTTGTTTTCGTTCTTTTAGCTGATATAGCCCAGAGATATAGGATAAGCAAATACCCAACCCTCAAGTTGTTTCGTAATGGGATGATGATGAAGAGAGAATACAGGGGTCAGCGATCAGTGAAAGCACTTGCAGATTACATCAGGCAACAAAAAAGTGACCCCATTCAAGAACTTCATGACTTGGCAGAAATCACCACTCCTGACGTAAGTCATTGACTTTTGCTGGATCAAATGAGCATAGCCTGTTTGATTCATGTAAACAGATTCTTAGGAAACCAAAGAATCTATAGACATTTTCTTATAGTTCACTGCAGTGGATTTTGATGTACACATATACATAACAAGTTGAATTTTTCTTGAATTAATTCTCAAGGGAAATGCTAATGTTTTACTGAGTCTTTGAATAAAATATATAAAGCAATAAAGTTGCACTAATTCAATTTAATTGAGGGCAAAGGGTAGCTTGAATTACGAAGAAATAGAAATTAATGTCAGGCACACACAACCACAGTTTCCTTTTTCTGCTTAGTGGCAACCCTCAGGGTCTCTGCTCTCATTACTCCTGTAGCAGCAGTTTGTATAAATTTTAGTATCCTCTGACCTAACCACCCTTAATGATACATTAACAAGGTCTTTTCCTTTGTACACCAAGAAGTGTTTTAAAAGCAAACGAAAACATTAAGTTTGGGCTTCAGATTGTCATTGCTAAATTGTCATTGCAACTTGATTCTTACCCTGCTTACAAATGAACAGGTTAGCCAATTCATTTCGTGGATGCTGTTAGAAGACATAAGGCTCCTGGTCAGAGACAACAGTTTTCTTGCTCACATCACAGCGAACAGTGTGAGCTTGGTTGCATTTTTTTCCTTGTCCCCCAAGTCCTGGAGGTGAAAGAGGGCCAGATGGATCCCTGCTCATGCAGGGGGTTGTGACAGGAGAACTCTAGGCTTGGGAAATATCTGTCTCAGACCCAGCAGTAAGCTTGCTCTCTGTCCTGGAGGGAGACATCACCTCATACTTCAGCCTCGTTCCCTATAAGCACAACCTTGAGAGATGACCTGGATCAAGAATGGTCAGACTCTTGGATCTTGGGTATACCTAAATGTTTAAAAGTGTGAGAGACCCATGATGGAGTCTCTGCCAACAGCCACACATTACAAATTGATGTATTATTTTAACACACCTTAGAATTAGTCATCTTATTTAGGAAAACAAAACTGTCACCAATTAAACGGTTATTATTTCTTGAAATTTTAAAATAAAATGTTATTAGGAAATTATTACATTAGATGATAGTTCAGACTGTTTTCAACCTAAGGTAATCTTTAATAGTTTTGGATTAGGTGTTAAAAGCCGGTTACACTTCATTTGGAGATAACTGAACAGCAGCTAGGTAAATGAAATAAAATGTTTTTTAAAGAACTACATATGTTTATAAAGTAATTACATACTTTATTTTACAGCGCAGCAAAAGAAATATCATTGGATATTTTGAGCAAAAGGATTCAGAAAACTATAGAGTTTTTGAAAGAGTAGCAAATATTTTGCATGATGATTGTGCCTTCCTAGCTGCGTTTGGGTAAGTAACCTAATTGGCACAGTGTGCTGGTGGCTGGGGCAGCTCAGCTGCCATGTTAAATGCTTGTTGTGTGTGGTGGTTTTTTGAAGATGACCTCTCATAAAGATTATCTCAGTCCTCTTAAAGTCACTGACAAGTTTTTATGCCTATCTCTGACCTCTCTTTTTAGGAGTTTAAAAGTCTGTTAATTATTCTTTCTGTACTATAATTTTCAAAATGTACGTAAGAGGAAAAGGATGGACCAGCTTTTCTTCTGTCTTTTCCCTGCCTCAGAGGAACATGCTCATTCCAAGGCTCACTTCTCCACTAGCATCCCTACAGTTGTCCCTTCAAAATCCTCTGCGGCTTTGATCCATCAGTTATCCTTGCTTTCTCATGTTTTCAGTCTGACCCTTTTCATGAACTGTTTTCCTTTCCAAAAGCATGATTCTGTCATTCCTAATCTGTCTCTTGAACTATTAACTCAACTCTTTCTTTTCATTCTTAAATTTTTTTCAAATATTAGTTATGCTTGACTACCCTGAATTTCTCATACTCGAATGGTTCAAATATGTTAACCTCCTGAAAAGTTTTACCTCCATTACCCTAAAGAAATCTCTCTGCACAGTCACAAAGTGACTTCTTAATTAGCAAATCCAGTGGTCTTTTTTCTAATCTTTGTTCTCTACAATTTCTCTGAAGGATGTGACCCTGAGCTACCCTGTCCTTCTTCTGCTATGTCTGTACTTTACCTTGAATCTCCCTGGTTTGATCCTTACATTTCTGATTTCCCTGGTTTTATCTTCTTTTTTTTTCTTTCTCTTTCAAAATAGAATCATTCTTATGGTTCTGTCCTTGAGTCTCTTCTCACTGAAAATTATCTCCACTATCCTTTGATTTTTTGCAGTACTATCTGTTTTCTTTGACCTGTAACTGATAAGATTCAATCACAGTACCTTGACTAGTACAATTGTAGTCTGGAATAGAGCCCAGATTTGGGGCATAGTATTTCCTCTCCAGTTTGTGACCTTTCCCCTTATTTTAAATGCTTCTGTAGGTTTTGTATGTGTGTTCTATTGTAAACATTAACAGTGTTTTATGAGGATGGTTGTACAGAGTAAATAATGAAGGAACTTCTCCCTTACATTTTCTGCATTACTGTTTCCAGCCATGCAGGCCCCTCACTATTCCTCTAACACTGCAAGCACACTTCATAGCAGAGCGTTTATCCTTATTGTCTCTATCCAAAGGGCTTTGTCCAGATATCACCTCAGTTACTAGAAACAATCTGGGGTCAAAAACAGCCATTTATTGCCAAAACTTCTAATCCAAAGATAACATACTCAATCACAAAAACAGCTAACTAAAATGTCCCTTTAAAAAAAAAATCTGCCTTGTGCTAAACTTTTCCTTCAAATGTATGCTTTTCTTGGTGTTGCATAGTCTTATAAGTAGGAAAGGTGGAAAGGTATGTATTTCAAGTTATAGTTCATATGTTGCAAAACAACTAGCATATTTCCTAAGCGTGCTTGCTCAGTCATGTCTAAATCTTTGTGACTCCATGGACTGTAGCCAGCCAGGCTCCTCTGTCCATGGGGTTTCCCAGGCAAGAATACTGGAGTAGGTTGCCATTTCTTATTCCAGGGGATCTTCCCAACCCAGGGATCAAACCTGCATCTCTTGCATCTCCTTGGCAGGCAGATTCTTTACCACTGTGCCACCTGGAATACTTTAGACATATTACTGCTGTTATTTTTCTTAAAAAATATTACCACTGTTTCTTTCTTTTTGTTAGGGTTGTTTCAAAACCAGAAAGATATAGTGGAGACAACATAGTCTATAAGCCACCAGGGGTAAGTTGCTATTTCTTAGTGTGTATAATTTAAAATGTAAATATATGTATACTATAATTTACAGTTTTGTACATGTTAATATTCACAGATTCATAGAGTTTTAGTATTGGAAGGAACCTTAAGACATCATTTTGTCCTAATCCAAACCTTTCAAAGTAAAGATGAAGACATAAACCTAAAGTCATACAGGCATTTAGTGGCAGAGCTGGGACTAGAGACCCCCTGACCCCCAGGCCTTTCCCACTTCTATTTCACCTTCAGTCTGGGACTCACATTCAAAACAATGCTTCAGAGGTCTGTGGTCATCACTCTAGCTTGAATGAGACTAGCCAAACTCCCATGTCTTCCTGTTGTGTAAGTTCACCTGGTACATGCCAGATACTAAGGAGCGCTAGGTTGTTTTTAAACCTTGGCTAAGAAGTTAAGTGTATCTAAACTTAGAAGTAGTTGTTTAGGCCCAGGTGATGGTAACCACAAATAAGAAAGGCAAAACTCACAGTTATTATTACCCCCAATTGACCTAACAGTCTGAAAAAGCTGGCTTAAAACTCACCATTGAAAAAGCTAATATCATGGCATCTGGTCCCACCACTTCGTAGCAAATAGATGGGGGAAAGCTGGAAGCATTGACAGATTTTCCTTTCTTGGGCTCCAAAATCACTGTGGACAGTGACTGTAGCCGTGAAATTAAAAGACACTTGCTCCTTGGAAGAAAAACTGTGACAAACCTAGATGATGTATTAAAAAAGCAGAGACATCATTTTGCCAACAAAGGTCCGTATAGTCAGAGCTGTGGTTTTTCCAGTAGTCATATATGGGTGTGAGATTTGGACCATAAAGAAGGCTGAGTGCTGAAGAGTTAATATTTTGATTTATGTTGCTAGAGACGACTCTTGAGAGTCACTTGGACAGCAGGGAAATCAAACCAGTCAATCCTCAAGGAAATCAGTTCTGACTACTTACTGGAAGGACTGATGCTAAAGCGAAGCTCCAATGCTTTGGCCACCTAATGCAAAAAGCCGACTCATTGAAAAAGACCCTGATGCTGGGAAAGATTGACAACAGGGAACAACAGAGGATGAAATGGTTTGATAGCATCACTGACTCACTGGACATGAACTTGAGCGAACTCTGAGAGATAGTGAAGAACAGGGATGTCTGGCTTGTTGCAGTCCACAGGGGTCACAAAAAGACGGACACAACTTAGTGACTGAACAACAAAATACGTATATACAATATAGGTTTATATAGATATGTATGTATGTGTAACTGAGTTACTTTGCTATACAGAAGAAATTAACACAACAGTGTAAATGAACTATGTGTGTGAAAGTCACTCAGTTGTGTCCAACTCTTTGTGACCCCATGAACTACACAATCCATGGAATTCTCCAGGCCAGAATACTGGAGTGGGTAGCCTATCCCTTCTCTAGTGGATCTTCCCAACCCAAGAATCAAACTGGGGTCTCCAGTTATCAGGGAAGCCCATAAATCAACTGTACTTCACTAAAATAATACAATCAGCTACCTTCCTAGGTGTAAAACTCTGGGAAAGTTTGTGAGCTTCTCTGTGCTTTAGTTTGTTCATTGGTAAAAACAGCCATGATAATACTAGTACCTGCTTTATGGGGATGTTTTGAGGATTAATTGAGTCGACACATACAAGGTGCTTAAAACACATACAAGGTGATAAAACAATGCTTGGTCACAGTAGTTGGCTTAGGTAATGTTAGCAATTTATCATCATTTTAGGCACTTCCTAGGTACTGATTTTGAGTGAATTTGGAAACAGATAACAGCAGTTAATTTTAATTTAGATTTATATAGTATCATGTATTTTTCAAGGCTTTTTCACTGGAAGTCTCCAAATTTTCTTCTGACATTTTTGAAGGGAGAGATAACTCAATTAAATCATTAGGATAATTCTTTTCCCAACACCTGCTGGCTATTGATGAAGATACTGATAAGCATTTACTTGATGCAAATCCAAGGGAAAGCAGAAGGCTTAGGCATCACAGATTAGATAATCAGGTCCCTCATAATCATAGTTAGCAGCCTATTACCATCAGTAGTCCTCTTTATCAGAAGTTCCATGATTTTTTTGCTTCTTTTATATCCCGTGTAGATTTTCTGAGCTCATAGATGGCTTTAAGAATACAGTTTTGCTAGCACAGGTTAGGTGTTTACTTTTTTCTTTGTTTTTGTAACAGCATTCTGCTCCAGATATGGTGTACTTGGGATCTATGACAAATTTTGATGGGACTTACAATTGGATTCAAGATAAATGTGTTCCTCTTGTCAGAGAAATAACATTTGAAAATGGAGAGGTATGGCTTTCTAGAGTATGTTGCTATTTTTAATTAAGATTTCCGAAAGAACAAGCTGCTTCTACCCATCTTACTGTTTTAACACAGAACATATTGTTACAGTGAACACATCATAGCTTTTTCCATAATATAGACCAGTGGTCCACTTCTGTTGTCCCAGAATCCCACTGTTGCGTTTCCTGCAGTAGCAGTGTTTTATGACCACCTTGAAAATGAGTTTGAAGGTGATTCTGATCCCACCCTTGGTTGAAGATTCTTATTTAAGGAGATTGCTTTAGAAGCAATGTTCTGCAGATTTTAGTTACAATTAATTATATACAGTGAATAATCCTTTGCTTTGAAAACGTTTTTCTGATTCCTCTCCTAAAAGAATGAAACTGTGTTCTCTTTCCATTGTAAATAATGAAAGCAATTATTATTACCATGTAACTGTCCTCAGTGATCCCATGTGCCTGAAATAAAGCCTATCTCCAATTCTTAACAACTCCCATAAAAACCTAAGAGGTTGGAGGAGCAAATACGAAGAGCTGTGTCTGTTTTTAAAAAAGACATCTCTGTTTTTTACTGTATTTGAAACGTAGCTTTCATTTCATTTTACTCCTTCACTTTCAAAACCCACAGCTTAAGAATGTAATTTTTTTTAAATTTTTTTAAGTTAAAACTTTCAGTATGTATATATGCTTCAAAAGAATTACAAGTACATAGCTCAGATATTAATATACAACTCAAGAAATTATCACAGAATAAACACTCTCATATAATTCCCACCAAGTCAGAGGTTGGCAGTTCTGTAAAAAGTCAGTGCCTTTTAAGGCTTTGCAGCTCATACAATCTGTGTTGCAGCTATTCAACTTGCAGCCTTAGACAATACATAAATAAGTGTGGTTGTGTTGCAGTAAAGCTTGCTTGCTTGGTTATTGTCTTAGTTTTTATCAAGTGAACATCCTTTGTACTTTCTCTGTTCCCTGGGCTTCAGGTATGTTTATCTGAATTAAGTAACATTTTTATTGTCGCAGCTCATTTAGACCTTAGAGACTCAGGAAGATCTAGTAACCTGTCATGATTATTCACTGCTTTGGCAGTTCTTACAGGGTTAGTTTCAAAACAGTTTAAAGGTACAGACCTGGAAAATCTTGAACAATTAAACAGAGGTCTGTCTTTCCACCCCCAACCCTGCCTCTCATCCTATGGTAGTTGGCACATTTAATGAAATTCTTTAGACTTGTTACATTTCATAACCAATTACCCACAAATCCTTTAAAATATGAGGAAAAATTTGTTAACCTGTAAGTCTGGTTGTCTTGCTCTCTTTCTCCTGAATTCTTGACTACCTACTTGTAAAGAATATGTACAGATGTGGACATGGGTACATTGGAAGCTCTAGTAGGTTAAACTACCAGCTACTATGTTAATATATGTAAATTAGTTTAGCAAACTAATTCACATATTTTCAAACTACTAATTTATTACTTCTCTCTTTAACAATTGTTAGTTCACCTATATTTGTAGGATTTCTTTTGTTTTAACAAAAAATTTTGTTTAGTTACAAAATTAGTAATTTTGTTTATTACTAATAAAGTAATATATTTGTTTCTACTTTTAACTTCTTAGCTCTTAAATTTTCTAAAAAGTAACATGCCACATGTGAGGCACTGACAAAATGTTCTGAGAGTTCAGAACAGATTCAAGGTATTTTTGTGTTTGTATATGCACAAGGTATATATATAAACACACATATAAGTGGAAGTATTTGTTAATAATGTTGATAAATTGTATATTGATTGAAAACTGGCTATATTGTGGGGGTTTTGTCTTTTGCTCTGTATCACACTTTTCAGCTGTTGGTAGGTCTCATGTAAGTGGAGTGGTTTTTGCAATAAACCTTAGAATAAATGTAAGTTTGCATATCAGTTAGATTTATTTATTCCTGTACACTCAGTTTTTCATTGTTATCTGTGAAGTGTTTATCCTCTCATAAAAATCAACATTTTGAAAAAGAAGAGCACAGTTCTTTAGTCAGCTCATTTTTTAAATACCATGGCTTCGTCCAGTACTAGGTCACAGGTCAGCCGAGTGGTTACCTTAAGGCAGGTCAGTTCCCACGGTACAGGACACAGGAGGCCGTTCTCAGTGGCTCCTTCTTCCACTGAGGCATTTATTTACACCATTGGTCTCTTTTTCCTGGAATGTTGCAGCTGCTTTATGTTACATGGGCTGAGGTTAAATTGTTCCTACCTAGAAAACAGCTAGAGCTGAATGGAGAGGCCTGATAATTCTCATTGAATACTTCTCTATACAGGAACTGACAGAAGAAGGACTGCCTTTTCTCATACTCTTCCACATGAAAGAAGATACAGAAAGTTTAGAAATATTCCAGAATGAAGTAGCCCGACAATTAATAAGTGAAAAAGGTAGACAGATTAAGGTGTTTATATCCTTCTTTTCTCTGTTTTTTTTTTTTTTTTACTCTCCCCTCTTTCTATTACATTAATATTGACATAAACATATTTCGATTAAAAACTTAGTTATTTCAACTCAACTCCTAAAATTACATGAAAATATGGGGAAGGGAGGTGTGAGTAGAGATAATGCAAAGCAGTAGTTTTAGGAAAAAAACACAATTTTTTTAGCTTTTTAAAATCAAGTAGCATGAAAAGTGGGCTCATGGGTGGACAGTGTGTTTTAGGCACTTTCTTCCAGCACCTTAATGCTTGTCTAGTCCTTTTCTAATAGTTCCAGAGATATTGCTGAGAGGACTTTCACAGCCTGATTAACATTTACTGTATTTCTAAATGAAAGTAAGTTGAGTAGTTCTCTGCAAACTTCTCCAAAACATCAAAAGGGAATTTGTGTTATCACCATTGGAGAACAAAGTCAAACAAAATAGACTGAAGGTTTTATATAGAGCCATGCCCATATCAGTCTCTGTAAATATTTTGGGAATTGTAGTAGATTAAAAATCAACCAGTAGGGACTGGAAGGGCATCCTTGATGAAATGAAGATGTTCCCATGAGAAGAGACCAGGATAATCTGCAGGGCAAACGATTGCCCAGAAAAATTTTAAATTCACTATTGCATTTCTAAAGAAATTATACTCTCTGCCTTAAAAATTAAAATCCTACCTCTTTAAGTGTAATATTTAGGTTTTAGTCTTTGTAGTCTATATTACTCTAAAGCATGTTGGGAAGTTTTTAGTATATCACTTTTTATAAACTTGCAAACTTAGGAATATAATAAAAAATATTCTAATCTACCTCTCCAAATTCTATTTCTTTTTAAGGTACAATAAACTTTTTACATGCTGACTGTGACAAATTTAGACATCCTCTTCTGCACATACAGAAAACTCCAGCAGATTGCCCTGTAATAGCTATCGACAGCTTTAGGCATATGTATGTCTTTGGAGACTTCAGGGATGTATTGTAAGTATTCATTTTGGTTTTTTAAAATTACTGATATGTGTCTCAAAAATGAGCTTAAAATGATTATTTGGATATTTTAAATAATCCTGTGTTGAAACAGTAATGCTTTGTTATTTGGAAGGAAGAGTTTTGTTTTGTTTTTGTTTTTAAACTCCAGAGTGTAGTATGAATGACTGTGGGGAATTTCCCTGGTGGTTCCATGGTTAGGACTTGGTGTTTTCACTGCTGTGGCCCTAGGTTCAGTTCCTGGTTAGGGAACTAAGATCCCATGAGCTGAGCAGCATAACCAAGGGAAAAAAAGAAAATGTTAAATGATGATGAGAATTATGATATATCTCTATAGAAATGCCAGAATTAGATAGTCTTAAATGCTTGGGAATTAATTTCTGAAAGAAAAATTTTGACTTATGAGAAATTTGTTTTGAATTGAATTTAGTCTTTGTCAGCACATCAAGGGAGTAAGTAGATTAAAGAAAATGAATAATATTGGTGCTCATTTGTGACTGTGTGTCAAGAATGTTAGTGGTATTTAAGACCAGAAGATGGTTATGACAAAGCATTTATAAAGGCATACAGCTAAGAACCTTTCCAAGAACAGATACGCTTTCTGACTCTGTTCTCATAGTGTTAATAAACATAAACCTAGTAACTACCACAGATACTACTATTTATATCAGCTTTCTGAGATGCTAGATACAACAGTTAAAGTGGAAATGTTTCTTTGTATATGAAAAATTTAAGCAATACAGGTATTAATTCAAAATAGACCTTTTTCTTTTCAAAATTAATTTAAATATCACCCATTTTAATGTTTAAAGATTAAATTTCACAGTTTGAGGGTGATTTGAAGTCCTATTGCAGAATGGATTACCTCACTCACTTCTAAATATTTTAATAGAGATATGATTGTTTGATAGAAGAAGATTCTCAGTCCTCACATAGAGGAGGTCTCCATTTGGGGTCCTCCCTCAGGCAAGTCATGGGGTCGCAGAGTCGGACACGACAAAGCGACTTTTACTTTCAGGCAAGTCACTTCTGTTTACTTGTTCCTTTACACTTAACATGTGGTTGGTGGTACATCCTCCCTAATGAGATTGTTATAAAAATGAATGAGAGATGATGATTGTGTTATGAACCACTAAGTAATTAACAATATTAGTTGTTTTTATTTTACCTCAGCAATCCCCCTCCTGTCTACTCATATTCAGCCCACAGTGTCTGTACTTGTTCCTCCCAGCATCACCTTTCTCCAAGCCCCATCTCCTCTCCTCCACGAAAAACTTCTCCAGAACATTAGGTCCTACCTTAGGCGTTAACATCTCCAGAAATCTTGAATCAGTGCCCCTCTGCTGAACCCTGTCAGAGCACTTACCACATTATAAAACCCAATTGCCTATTCCCAGCTTATCTCCTTTTTCTACCTGGTTGTGAGTTCTTGGACTGAACTAGGGATCCAGTGTTAGTAAACGTTTTATATTATATATAAACCATTGGTTTATATTATACAACTGTCATATAGAAGACCCAGATAAATATTCAGTGAGTTAATATGCTAAGTGGTATTCTTCCAAGTGTAGGTAAAGTAAAAACATCTAAATTGCCGAGCATTGTGTGAGCATTGACTGTTGTGCTAGACAGAAATGTCTTAGCTGGTTGCGTATCCTTTTCCTCTTACATCATTGGCTTGCCTCCAGAGGCTGTAAACTCTAGCTAAAAGAACAGACCTTTCAGGAGAGGGGGCAGCTGTTGTAGTGGTTGAGTTTACTTCAAGAGCTTCCAGGCAGTGACAATGTTTGGTATTAAAATGCTGCCCTCTTCATGGGTTATTTGCATGAAGTTTTCTATTTTCCTACCTCTGGTAGTGGGCAAATCTTGAGTTGATTATTTACCTCTTCCTTTCACTGTAAATTTCCAGCCCTAATTATGAAGTCTCAAGTTAGCCAAAGTCAAGAGGATGCTGACTCAGGTTAGGTTTACTAGTCAGAAATCAAACTGTGCCCAACGTTGGCTTTTATTCCCAGGAACATTGTTACAGATGAAGGGAAACCTGTGACAAATTTCACCATGGCTATCTTTGAAGTTTTCTCCTCCAGTTCTGAAGTCAGATTTAAAACACTCTAGCCTTTCCACTCCTATCTTGGTGTCTGTTAGAGTACCCAAACTAAGATCAGTGGTCATATTATTTATCACATGACCCAATCCCCCTACCCTCCAGCCACAGTCCACTGGACCAAGAAATGGGCATGTTACCAAGAAAAGCTACTTTATCAGCTGGAAGCACTCTCTCTGCTTGTGCCCTGGTGCAAAAAGACACTGAGTCAGTAAAATTCCCCAAAGAAACGTGGAAATGGGAAATGATCCTTTCCCATCCTGCAAGTGTTGAGTCCTGTGAGCAGGGAGAGATAAGTGATTATATTTGAAGCTCTGAAACAAATTACTTTTAATTTCTCCCTTAGGTGCCTGATTTCCCCTCCTAGGCACTGTTTCCTCTAATATTTTTTTAATTATAAGGAGGCACATGCTGTGTGAGCTACAAAGTGAGCCCATGTGAATAGATGTTAGTGTTAAAAAATAAAAGACATGCAGCAAAGTGAATCTGACACATTTAATGGCTTGTGTAATTGTTATTGTGCTGCCTGGTAATTAAGGCTTAAATGATAAGCCATTTCCATAAATTACTGTAATTACTATTACTTTTACTTAGTAACTCAGCAGTTCTGGAGTCAACTGGTAGAAGTATGTGGTGGTAAGGAGAGGGAAAGCAGACTTATGATGCACAGTCTCCTCCCATGCTAAAGGTAGGCACTGCAGCGTGGTGCGGGGAGCTGCTAACCAGTATTCTGTTCATCTCTTATTTCAGAGAACCTGAGGTTTAGGGATGTAACATAACCAGCAAGGCCACACCACTAATCACTGGCAGGGCTAGAAGTCATGTCAGAGTATATTGAACCCCCAAACCTCAAGCTCGTAACACTTGATAGCAAAACAGTTACATTTTCAGTACAAAGGCAGCATAAGCGTGAATGTGAAAGATATTTGAAGAGGCACTGTTTGTTAATACCTGACACTGAGTCACACATCTCTGAATCCTTAGTTGTTTTATATCTGTCTATCTATCTATCTGTAGTTTGACCAGATTGATTTCTTGCCAAATGTAAAGATTTTATATGGAGGTGGAATGGGGGGGAAGTTTTGAAGCCTAAGCACATAGGGGTAGGCCTAGGAAATGTTCGCCAGCCCTGAGAGAAGAGAATAAATGATGGGGTCTAGTGTAAAGACTGTTGAAGGGCTTTCTGGAGAAACTTACCTTCTAAAAATTGTGGTCTGCAAATCCCCACCATCTGTTCCTTTGCTCAGGGTTCTTTCGTAAGCTCCCACCAGAGCCCCAGTGACGGGAAAAAGCAGCAGGATGTCAGATCACTCCTAGGGAAATGAACAAGTTACTCTAAGGCTAAGGAGTTACCCAATTCTGGGATCTAGGTCATTTATTTCAAATCACTGCGTCACTGAAAATTATGATCATAATTCCTTAAACTACTCAGGGGGCATGGTTGTGAGGAGATGAGAGAGGCAACATGAAACTGAAACTACAGGGGTGGGTATCTCCCTAATTTAACAGTTTGGTTGCTGCCATGACGAACTAGCTTATCTCCTTCAACTTAGAGGGAACAAACCAGGAATTGAATGAGATGATAAAGAACTTGGAGGGATAGGTAAAAGAAATGTTTACCCTTGTAACCCTGACAACCTGGTTTTGTTCTTCATTATCTAGGGGTTCTTTTTTTTTTTTAACCCAAGTCAGGCTTTTGATTGAAAAAAAAAAAAATGGTGCTGCAAAATCTTTTATGTGTGTGTATAGTTTTATTTATCGCTGTGCTGGGTCTTCATTGCTGTGCCAGCTTTTGTCCAGTTATGGTGAGCGGGGGCTACTCTTCATTGCAATGCACGGGCTTCCCATTGCAGTGGTTTCTCTTCTTGTGACGCGCGGACTTTAGGATATAAGGGCTTCCGTAGTTGCAGCACACGGGCTCGGTAGTTGTGGCTAATGGACTCGAGAGCACAGGCTCAGTTATTGTCGCATACGGGCTTAGTTGCTTCGAGGAATGTGGGATCTTGGACCAGGGATCGAACCCATGTCTCCTGCGCTGGCAGGCGGATGCTTTACCCTGAGAATCTTTTTAAAAGGCCAATATTTAGTTTTCAACATCTCTTGCTATACTAAGTGCTTTGTGGTGGCATTAGTAGATGTTCATTAAATGCTTTTAATTTGTTTTTAGTTTCATCACTTGTTATAAGATTAAGTTTGACCCTTCTGAATGTATATATCTGGAATATATCCTAATATTTATCAGTTACTCATCTGCCCTATTCTCTGCCTCTCCTGTTCATCTCTGTAGTTTTAATACTCTGAATGTGTCCCTCTTATGAGCCACTGGGCTGATACATACAGTGGTCCAGGTCCCTAAATATCATTTTTATATTCCTATAACATACTGTAACAAAAACAAGACCAGGAGCTGACTGTGGCTCAGATCATGAACTCCTTATTACCAAGTTCAGACTTAAATTGAAGAAAGTAGGGAAAACTGCTAGACCATTCAGGTATGACCTAAATCAAATCCCTTATGATTATACAGTGGAAGTGAGAAATAGATTTAAGGGCCTAGATCTGATAGATAGAGTGCCTGATGAACTATGGAATGAGGTTCGTGACATTGTACAGGAGACAGGGATCAAGACCATCCCCATGGAAAAGAAATGCAAAAAAGCAAAACGGCTGTCTGGAGAAGCCTTACAAATAGCTGTGAAAAGAAGAGAGGCGAAAAGCAAAGGAGAAAAGGAAAGATATAAGCATCTGAATGCAGAGTTCCAAAGAATAGCAAGAAGAGATAAGAAAGCCTTCTTCAGCGATCAATGCAAAGAAATAGAGGAAAACAACAGAATGGAAAAGACTAGAGATCTCTTCAAGAAAATTAGAGATACCAAGGGAACATTTCATGCAAAGATGGGCTCGATAAAGGACAGAAATGGTATGGACCTAACAGAAGCAGAAGATATTAAGAAGAGGTGGCAAGAATACACAGAAGAACTGTACAGAAAAGATCTTCACGACCCAGATAATCATGAGGATGTGATCACTAATCTAGAGCCAGACATCTTGGAATGTGAAGTCAAGTGGGCCTTAGAAAGCATCACTAAGAACAAAGCTAGTGGAGGTGATGGAATTCCAGTTGAGCTGTTTCAAATCCTGGAAGATGATGCTGTGAAAGTGCTGCACTCAATATGCCAGCAAATTTGGAAAACTCAGCAGTGGCCACAGGACTGGAAAAGGTCAGTTTTCATTCCAATTCCAAAGAAAGGCAATGCCAAAGAATGCTCAAACTACCGCACAATTGCACTCATCTCACACGCTAGTAAAGTAATGCTCAAAATTCTCCAAGCCAGGCTTCAGCAATATGTGAACCGTGAACTCCCTGATGTTCAAGCTGGTTTTAGAACAGGCAGAGGAACCAGAGATCAAATTGCCAACATCCGCTGGATCATGGAAAAAGCAAGAGAGTTCCAGAAAAACATCTATTTCTGCTTTATTGACTATGCCAAAGCCTTTGACTGTGTGGATCACAATAAACTGTGGAAAATTCTGAAAGAGATGGGAATACCAGACCACCTAACCTGCCTCTTGAGAAATCTGTATGCAGGTCAGGAAGCAACAGTTAGAACTGGACATGGAACAACAGACTGGTTCCAAATAGGAAAAGGAGTACGTCAAGGCTGTATATTGTCTCCCTGCTTATTTAACTTATATGCAGAGTACATCATGAGAAACGCTGGACTGGAAGAAACACAAGCTGGAATCAAGATTGCCGGGAGAAATATCAATAACCTCAGATATGCTGATGACACCACCCTTATGGCAGAAAGTGAGGAGGAGCTAAAAAGCCTCTTGATGAAAGTGAAGGAGGAGAGCGAAAAAGTTGGCTTAAAGCTCAACATTCAGAAAACGAAGATCATGGCATCCGGTCCCATCACTTCATGGGAAATAGATGGGGAAACAGTGGAAACAGTGTCAGACTTTATTTTTTGGGGCTCCAAAATCACTGCAGATGGTGACTGCAGCCATGAAATTAAAAGACGCTTACTCCTTGGAAGAAAAGTTATGACCAACCTGGATAGTATATTCAAAAGCAGAGACATTACTTTGCCGACTAAGGTCCGCCTAGTCAAGGCTATGGTTTTTCCTGTGGTCATGTATGGATGTGAAAGTTGGACTGTGAAGAAAGCTGAGTGCCAAAGAATTGATGCTTTTGAACTGTGGTGTTGGAGAAGACTCTTGAGAGTCCCTTGGACTGCAAGGAGATCCAACCAGTCCATTCTGAAGGAGATCAACCCTGGGATTTCTTTGGAAGGAATGATGCTAAAGCTGAAACTCCAGTACTTTGGCCACCTCATGCGAAGAGTTGACTCACTGGAAAAGACTCTGATGCTGGGAGGGATTGGGGGCAGGAGGAGAAGGGGACGACCGAGGATGAGATGGCTTGATGGCATCACGGACTCGATGGATGTGAGTCTGAGTGAACTCCCAGAGATGGTGATGAGCAGGGAGGCCTGGCGTGCTGCGATTCATGGGGTCGCAAAGAGTCGGACACGACTTAGCGACTGAACTGAACTGAACATACGTTTTGTCCACCTGATCTTGATATGTAGTATTTATAAGTACTTTACTTTTGATCATTCCAATACATTTTTACTTCATTTGGTTTTGCCAGCAAAACAGACATCAAGCACTGACTAGCCCTACTTTATACTTTTATATGTGTTTTCAGTTAATCTATAACAAGCTTAGAAGGTAGATATTATTTCTACTTTACAATCAAGAAGTTAATCTCTGCAAGATTTAGAAACTTCACTAAAGTGGAGTCACTAAAGAGGCAAGGAGTACAGTGGTTACGTGCACAGACTCTGGACCCAGTCTGTTATCTATTAGTTATATCACCCTGGGCAGTTTCCTAAGACCTTTATGCCTCTGTTTCCTCATCATGAAACAGGAATGATAATAATATTACCGAGTTAACAGAGTTGTTGTGAGTATTAAATAACTCTTAGAACAGTGTCTGATACATGGCTAGTGTTTAGAAGGCTAGCTATGATTATTCAGTTCAGTCGCTCAGTCATATGATTATTATAGGCATTAATATATTTGGATTTAAATCCAAGTCTGGGACTATAAAAACAATACAGTTAGATAAATAAAGCAGTTTCACATATCAGAAAGCTGAAGCTCAAAGAAGTAACTTAAAAGACAAGATACAGTGTTTTTACACTGTAATACATTGAATGAGTTCAAACTATTTATAAGTTGAGTTAAAAAGTAGTAAACAATACTAGGAAATTGAATCCAGCAATCAGTGAAAGAATAATAATATATCAACAACCAACTGGGCTTTATCCCAAGTATGCAAGACTGGTACATTTAGTCATTAGTGAAGTCGCTCAGTCATGTCCAACTCTTTGCAACCCATGGACTGCAGCCTACCAGGCTTCTCTGTCCATGGGCTTTTTCAAGCAAGAATACTGGAGTGGGTTGCCATTTCCTTCCAGCTTTCAAAAATCAATGAGTAATTAGGCATATACTGATCACATCAACATACACAAGAAGCATTTGACAAAATTCAATATCCATCATGACAAAAATGCTTAAGAAACTGGGAATATATGGAAACTTCCTCAATCCTATTAAAGGACATTTGCAGAGAACCTACAGGTAATATCATATTTAATGGTAAAAGACTGAATGCTTTCCTCTTAACATCAACCAGCAGGCAAAGATGTCTGCTCTCTATGTATCTGTTAACCATATAATTTGTCCCTTATTTCTGATTATAAAAATATTTTCTTTGTGGAGAATTCTTAAAGTTGATAAAATGCCAAAGAATAAAAATCACCTATAAATCCACAAAAGAGATCTAGATATATGTATGTGTTATAAAATTGGAACCACGGCTAAGTGGCTAAGTCACTTCAGTCGTGTCCAACTCTGTGTGACCCCATAGACGGCAGCCCACCAGGCTCCCCCATCCCTGGGATTTTCCAGGCAAGAACACTGGAGTGGGTTGCCATTTCCCTCTCCAATGCATGAAAGTGAAAAGTGAATGGACTGCAGCCTACCAGGCTTCTCTGTCCATGGGCTTTTTCAAGCAAGAATACTGGAGTGGGTTGCCATTTCCTTCCAGCTTTCAAAAATCAATGAGTAATTAGGCATATACTGATCACATCAACATACACAAGAAGCATTTGACAAAATTCAATATCCATCATGACAAAAATGCTTAAGAAACTGGGAATATATGGAAACTTCCTCAATCCTATTAAAGGACATTTGCAGAGAACCTACAGGTAATATCATATTTAATGGTAAAAGACTGAATGCTTTCCTCTTAACATCAACCACCAGGCAAAGATGTCTGCTCTCTATGTATCTGTTAACCATATAATTTGTCCCTTATTTCTGATTATAAAAATATTTTCTTTGTGGAGAATTCTTAAAGTTGATAAAATGCCAAAGAATAAAAATCACCTATAAATCCACAAAAGAGATCTAGATATATGTATGTGTTATAAAATTGGAACCACGGCTAAGTGGCTAAGTCACTTCAGTCGTGTCCAACTCTGTGTGACCCCATAGACGGCAGCCCACCAGGCTCCCCCATCCCTGGGATTTTCCAGGCAAGAACACTGGAGTGGGTTGCCATTTCCCTCTCCAATGCATGAAAGTGAAAAGTGGAAGGGAAGTCGCTCAGTCGTGTCCCGACTCCTCGTGACCCCATGGACTGCAGCCTACCATAGGATTTGCCAGGCAAGAGCACTGGAGTGGGGTGCCATCGCCTTCTCCAAATTAGAACCATGCTATTTTATAAATTTTCTTTTTAACTTATCCACACATTATAAACATCTTCCCATTCATCAGTATTTTTCCATTACTTCTAGTGGCCAGATAGCTTGCCTTTGAATGGATTGTTTCATGATTTGTCTAAATAACCTCTGTTGTTTGAAATCCAGGTTTTTCCCATGAAAAAATAACACTGCTACTAATGGGACTTTACTTGATTCATCCTCATTAACATCCTTATAGTTTCAAAGCTATGGAACACTTTCCCATCGTGATTTTCCCTTTGTTGGGGGGAAACGGCTCTTTCATTGTCTTTTACTGATTGTGCTTCTTGTATTTGACCTTTTGTCAAAAGTCATAGTGCTGTGCTATCCAATATGATAGTTAATAGCCCTATATGGATACTTAAGTTTACCTTAATTTAAATGATATAAATTAAAAATTTAGTTTCTCACTTACTCTAAACCCATTTCAAGTGCTCAGTTGCCACATGCAGGTAATGGTTCCTGTATTTGACAGCATAGATACACAGTATTTTTTGGTCATCACACAAGTTCTGTTGGATAGTTCTGCTTAGTATTTGCAGTTTCAAGGAACAAAAGAACTCACCCAGCGAAGCTCAAAACCAAGGGGTTTATGCTGAAAAACTATTAAGAGAATGACAAGGAATGGAACAGCTTGAGGGGAGCTAGGCTGAACCACCACAGGTGCTGGGCAGCTGCTCTCTTCTTCCCTTCCTCTGGGGCCCAGAAGCTCTTCTCTGGGCTCTCACTTCACTTCTGCCCCATCCTCCTCTCTGTAGAGCAGCTTTTCCTCTGCCCTGCTCTAACTTCTGCCTGGACACGGTTCTGATTTACCATGATGGGACTTAATCTGAACTCTCTATGACTTTTTAACTCTCATCATATCATCTGATTGCATTCCTAAAACCCCTTGGCCTACATTCTATAGACCTCTGATTAGCTCAACCCACATAGATCGATTCCTTCTCCACTCCAAATTATATGTCCCCCATTTTTTTTTTCCAGCTTAACAGAGGTATAATTGACATATGGAGCAAATGGAACTCTCAGACATTGCTAGTGGGACTGCAAAATGATATAGCCACTCTGGAAGAAAATTTGGCAGTTTCTTAAAAAGTCAAACATATACCATGCATATAACCTAGTATTTTACCTAGAGAAATAAACTTATGTTCACACAAAAACCTATGCCCAGACATTTGTGGTAGCATTGTTTACAATCACCAAAGTCTTGAAAGAACCAGTGTCTTTCAGTGGATGAATGAATAAACCAGTTGTGGTATATCCACTCAATGGAATGCTATTCAATGAATAAAAGAACATACATTTTTATGCATGCAACAAAGGGGATGAATCTCAAATGCAGGATGTTAAGTAAAAGAAGCCAGTCTCACAGTTTCATATCCATGACATTCTGGAAAAGACAAATTATGGGAATAGATCAGATCAGCAAGAATTAAAGGGAAGAGGAAGATAGGAGTGAGTGTTGGAATTGTTCTATTTCCTGTTTGTATAGGTAGTAACAAGATGCTACATGCTTATGTTAAAACTCATATAACTTAAGCCTAAAAAATGAATTCTATTGTATGTAAATTTTTAATGATACTTCTCACCTCATATGTACTTGTTAAAGCTCGTTTAAATGATACACTTATGTTTTGTGCATTTCACCATGTCTAAATTTTGCATCACCTAAAAATAAATACTGTAAGCAAACAAAAAAGTGGAGGATGAAAGAGAAACACTTAGGGGTTCTAATTAGAAAAAGTATACCCTAAGTATGAAAATTTAATTGAATTTATTATAGTAAGGGTCTGTTTATCTTCCTTTTTAGCAGATAACTGTGTTGTCTGTTTTCTTGACAATGTATTGTTGATTCACTGATTGTTACCTAATAACTGGATAATTTCTAGCCACAAGCTAGATAAGAGCTCTTTGTCATCTGTTTTTCTACCACATCAATTCAGATTCATCATCTCTCTCTTGTCTTTGCTTTTACTCACAGTTCTCCCACATGTTGACAATGGGGAAAAAAATCAAGTAGAGGAAAAATCTGTTTGGAGTGTACTCTATGAATCTGTTACACTTAAGATTTAATTGTAAATTATTTCTTGACTAGCAGAAGCAATTCACATTGTATTGGTGTGACCATCTTTGAACATTTTTAAATAACAAACTAGCAAGGGCTTTATCTTAAACATTATAGATTTGCAATTCTTTGAATATATTTGAGCACTTTGCTGTGGGTGACAATAGATGATGTCAGATTAAATTGATATCCTCTCAATGTTTGTGTCTGGTGCATGTGCAATTTCTTCTGTACCAGAGACCCTTTCGGAGGCATTCTGTCAATACAACTACCTGACAGCCATTTGTATTTGTAAACTGTGCATTTGGCACCTGCTGGCCTCTGTTGCATTGGAGCTAGTGGGGAGCCAAAATGGGTGTACAATGAAGTTATTGGCTGTTAATCTCAGTGGGAGCTATTGAAGAGAAGAAACAGCACTTGCAGGACCTCAGGAGAGGATAAAAAGAAAAATTGGTGATATTAACACAAGCCAGGTATGCTACCAAATCAGTCATTTAAAACTCAGTTCTGCTGAAGGAAATAAAATGTAGACCTGCATTTTAATTCATGCAGTGGACTGGGGGCAGGGGGAGAAACAGGTTTCTATTTTAAAATATAATGAATTTTAATTGATCTCAGTAGAGGCCAAATCTCTACCAGGATCTCAGCAGAGGACAAACAATTCATATGAGCAGAAATCAAAATTAAAACAATGGAAAAAATGCTTAATTTCTGAAGAGATGGAAATCAAAATGCTGGTGTCTTTTACTTATCAAATTAGCAAAACGGATTTTAGTATTAAAGACAAAAGTGCTGGCAAGACCTCAGAGAACAAACAGGTAGACAAGCAGTAGTCACTATTGATGTTCTGTAACCATAATTTGCCCACTTTGTTTCAAGTTCTTACACATTAACTCATCACTCCTTCTTTATCAGATACAACTCAGGGAAATAATTGTGAAGGAGAAGGCTGGTACTGTGTAAATCTGCTTAGCTTTATACTGGTCTGTTTTGCTGCAGTGCATGTTTCTGTCCTGCACATGTGCTCACACCATAATTGGTAATTACAGGAATGTCATCAAATATACAGTGAGTTATATGGTTGGAGGGCACCACTGACACCATGGACATAAGAGTTTGAGCAGGCTCCGGGAGTTAGTGATGGACAGGGAAGCCTGGCGTGCTGCTGTCCTTGGGATCGGGTCACAAAGATTTGAACACAGCTGAGTGACTGAACTGAACTGATGTTGGTTCATGTTATTTTCCTCAGAATAGTTTGAAGCCACTAAGGAAAGCTTTTTCACCATAAAAGACAATGCCTTTGTCTTTGTGATGTATGAAGACATCTTTTTTTTTTAAAAGGCCACTGGCCTTGAGAAATGCTTTACTTTTCACAATGTTAAGGTAGCCGATGAAACTGCCTTGTGGTTTAAGTTGTGAAGAAAGTTCTCCCTCTAAGAAAAAACATGAAAGAGCTACACCCCGGTTTAGATTATTCTGATAAAATTTGTTATGCTGGCAGTGAATGCCCTGTATCTCAAAAAAGACTGCTAAGTTTCAGGTTAAAGGTGTCATCTGGCTGACACAGAGATCAAATGCTGGAGGAGGCTGAAGGGCACTAATATTTTTTAGGGTCTTAGTAGTAATCTGGTTACAAACCTATGTAACAAGCTGTGACTTGTAACCAGTTTATTTTTTTTCTATTTCATAGTCTTTGTCTCATTTCCTTTGTCATGAACGTGTAGAATGGTGGAGAAGCCTTACATATTTGGAAGCACCATGTCATTCTGAAGTGCTCACATCAGTCTCTGTTTTCTGTGTGATTCTCTTTATTTCCCACGGCTTGCCTTCCAAATACTTTGCCAAATGGATGTGGAGCTTTGTAATATAATCTTCCTTCAATTAATTCAGGACAGACCTACATAGTTTTAAGTGATTAGTCCCTACATTATTTTTCCCTTGAGCTCCTGTTATTTTTAGTGTAATTTTGCAGAACATAAGATTTTGCAGTTATATATATTAAGGAATATTTATAAATGCCCAACATAAGGGAATAAGCCTTAGGACACCATCTTGATTCTGAAGCATTTGTTCCAGTAAGCATAGAAAATTTTCTGTAAAACAAGTGCAAGCATTGGAACACACAGTTGAGTACTAGACATCATGATTTACAACTGTGTGAAAATGTTTGAGATGTACCTGGACTGTTTGTTACTAGTTATGGTGAGTTGGTGGGATTGTAGCTAAGTCTTTTAAAAAATTATTTTTAATGTTGTGAAGTTGGTAAAATAGAAATAAGTCCATCTAAATTGTTTAAGCTAAATTTTTGTTTTACTTTGGTTTTAGAATTCCTGGAAAACTCAAGCAGTTTGTATTTGACTTACACTCTGGAAAACTACACAGAGAATTCCATCATGGTCCTGACCCAACTGATACTGCCCCAGGAGAGGTAGGACTCTTGTTTGTTTCTCAGTGGGAAGTCTTTTTTTTCTTTTTCAATTAGTCTTGAAAAGACTTTGAAGCTCTTGCATAAGCTTGAGTTTCCAGTCCTGAATATTTTTGTAAAAAAATTCTAAACAAACTAGATAATATACAAATTATGTTCATTTAAAAATTTTAAACCTTCAGAAAAGTTGTAAGAATATTACAATATACTTCCTTGGTCATATAAACAAAGTTGTCTGACAAGTCCTTGGTGGAAAATGGCCATAAAAGGATTAAATACAGTTAGCTTCATATAGAAGTAAGAGGTAGGAATTAGAAGCAGGTAGACTAGCAAAGAAATCAGTGGATTGCATTAATTGCTTAAGCCTTCCTCTGTGGCTGAGAGTGACCACCACACTATAAAGAAAATAATGATTTGATATCTTAAGAGCCTTCATCACCACAGTATTCATAATGCTCAAAACTTAACAGTTTAATGCAGCTTTTCCGTTTGAGATGTAGAATGCTTGACAACTGTTTACCAATACAATTTAATATTTGCTTGATATACAGATACATATTTTTAACCTGAGAATTTTCTTCTGTTCCAAGTTACCTTGTAAATTCTATATAAGTACCTGCTTTGTTAAACACCCCTAAATTTGCATTTTGATGCATTATTGATTTATATCATGTCTGTTACCATTATACTGAGAGGGAATGATATATACCAGAGATGATATATACCAAAACACTTACTGCATATGCCCAGAATGTCAATACACTGTTTTTGCCAAAAGAACCACCAAGTATTAAAAATAAAAATTAAGTGAATTTTTAAGAGTCAAATTAAGTTCAGTTACCAGTTACTTTTGGGAATCTGACAACATGCTTTTTTCCTTGCAATCTGAGATAAGATTTTCTTTGATAATTAAGCTTCTATAGATGTAGGAAAACTTTGTTGGCAGTAACCCAAAGTAGGCCTGCTTAGTATTTTATCAGAGTAAGAAAAGATGTGGCTTGCCATTATTGTATTATCCTGATTTGTTTCAATTTCTATATTAAATACTCAACTTCTTGTATTTATCTTTGCATACTAATACATAGTAGGCACCAAATACATGTTCATTTCATAGTAATATAGCTTCAGATTAATTAAACCAAACATATCTCAGCAAAAAATAACAAATGTATTGGGGAAAGGGAATGTGACTAAGTATAAAAAGTAAAGTCTGTGGATACATTGCTTCCTATGTGCCATGTTATTTTTATATATATATAGTATACTACACGTACTATGTGCCTGTGTAAACTACAGGGAATATTAAAACAATGATAATCACGTTTACTCTTGAGGAGCTCACAACGTAAAGGATAGACTGCACTGTCCTTTTGAACTTCTACGTCACTCTTATATTTCCACTGGATATTTTTACGTACTGTTGGTATACAAGTAAATACTACAGAAATTTCTTAAGAATATCAAAGTGTTTTTCTTCCTTACATCAACTAGGTTTTTGTAATTGCTGACGTCCAGATCTCTATCTGCAGAATTGTTCAGTTGCTAAGTTGTGTCCAACTCTTTTGCAACGCCATGGACTGTTGCCTGCCAGGCTACAGGTGCCTTTAATAATCTTAGCAGTCATTTGTAAAATGGAAGGGTTTTGGCCAGCTTAGGATTTTACTGCCTCTACAGAATATTCTAGGAAAGCACCCAGGTGTCAGATGTTTTGCTTCTCCACCACACCTCAGTAACTGTCATTAGATAACAGTTAATGGCTCTGTGGTAGCCCTGCCTTGGAGAATCTGAGTTAAGGGCATTTGAAACAGGGAAAGCAAGATTTCAAACTCAACTCTTGTCTTGGGCATATAGTAGCTATAGTTTATTAGATTATTAATAAATAATTATAGGGCAATTACCATACATCTAATACAACTATAAAATATATTGATATAAAAATGTTTTATTCTTTCCCATGTAGGAAGTCCAGGATGTAGCAAGCAGTCCACCTGAGAGCTCCTTCCAGAAACTAGCACCCAGTGAATATAGGTATACTCTATTGAGGGATCGAGATGAGCTTTAAAAACTTGGAAAAACAATTTGCAAGCCTTTCAAACAGCAGCATCAACTTACATGGTGGAAATAGTAAACCTATATTTTCATAATTCTATGTGTATTTTTATTTTGAATAAACTGAAAGAAGTTTTGGGTTTTTTAATTTTTTCTCTCCCCGACTCAAAATGTATTGTCATTTAATATAGCCTCTTTTAAAAAAAATCTGCTAGGGTTAAAAATAAATAAAAATCAGAGGCCTATCTTTGCTTTAATTCTGTCCTGTAAAATTTTTATACATCAAGTGAAAGGTGAGACTGCCAGATATATACCATTAACTTGCACTACTAGGCTAGGGAGGACTTAGGGATGTTTCCTGTATAGTATGTGTTTTTCATTCTCTTCTCTATATATGATCAACTCTGTTGGTATTTTTAGTTCTCACATTTCTCAAAGCTAAAGGGGTATACATTCTGGATGGCTGGGGGGAGGGGGAATAAATTAAAATTTTCACACTGTGTACTGTGTTTTACTGATTAGTTAGATATTGCTTATGAAAATTCCATAGTGGTATTTTTTGGATTCTTAATGTGCAACTTAAACATACTATGAAGAGGAGGAGAGCCATAAGCCAGAACATTTGGCAGGAATTGTCCTTATAAATTAAGAAAAAAAATGAAAAGTGTTATTAAATTTCTATGTGTTTGTCTAACAAAGTGGCATATGGGTGGCATTTAAAACTTTGAATTATACCTAAATCTGAGGAAAAGGAGATACTAGTGGAACAGATTACCAGTATTGAACTAGATGACTTTTAAGGCTCCTCCTATCATGACACTTTGAAATTTCCAAAGAGAAAAACCAACAGAGAAAATGTATTTCAGTAATTCTGACCTTCTTCCATCATGTAGTCTTGTTCTAGTTGTATAGATCAAAAGCAAAGACAATAAGGCATATTTCTTTTTTCATTGTAAAATTGTTAAGGAGGACCCTACGTCCTCTAGATTCTCTGATTTCCTAGGCCTGCAGCGTTCAGTCAAATGGGTCCCTGTGCCAGGCCTCAGTACTACTGCCAGGGAGCAAAACCAGAGGGAGAAGACCTTCGGTGTCATATCAGGAAGCCCAATGCCAGAGGACAGGTTCAAAATTGGCTTTCCTCTGGGCCTGGGTTGGTGCTATAGGCCAAGAGTCATTTTATACTTGGAGTCTAAGTCAATCCCAGTTTGGGGAAAGATTATTTTTAAGCTTAAAAGGCTGACATGTGCCATTATATGTAGTATGTAATATATGTAACATCTTTCAATTCTTTTAAGGTAAATATTTATAATAGATATTTAATGATTGTTATTTTAAAAAATCAGTCTAAAATTCTTTGTTATGCATGACTTACTCATCATTTCATTTAGACTAATAAATGTTAATAAGGTAGTATGGGGCATGTTTAATAGAAAATGCTAGAAAAGCAGGACAGAGCTTCCTAAAGTTTGGGCCTTAGTTCTGTTCTCTCCATTGCTTTTAATCAGTAACTTTGAAATCAGAGCTATAGTCTTCAAATCAGAAGATGGACCAAATGTGAGGTGTCAGAATGAAAACTTAGAAACATTAAACAAGCAAGCATACAAAACCAAAAGCAGCATCTGCAATTGACTGGAATAAATTTGTAATCCTTTGACTTTTAAAAAATAGTAAACAGAAGATTACACTTAAGAATTGGGTTGCATAGAATTGGTTTGAGAGTAGTCATGATAAAGGCCCTGAAGAACACATCTTCAGTGTGATCTAAGTGGCTTGTTAAACTGAATTTGAGGCTTTATTTAGCATTTATGCATATGGGGGCTTATTAGACTGTAGCCCTGCCACTGTCACTGTCTTCTCAAGAGTGTGAAGCCACTGAGGGCATGCAAGGATACTAAATTTTATGCCTGTATCGGGACAATAAACATCAATAAATGTTTACTGAATGAATGAGATATGCAGTGACGTTGGGTAATTTTTATACCTGAAATGCTCAGTACTCATCAGCATTTGGTGCCCAGTTTTGTAAAGTCACTAACAAGCTCAAGTGCAAAATAGCAGAAATGCATTAGAGAAAGTAAGTTCTTGCCATAGGGATAGTGCAGGGTTGGGGTGGGAAGGAGGCCTGTGGCTAGGACAATGGGAAAGTAAATTGGAGCTGATTGGGTAGGGCCTTGTATGCCAATCTAAGGAAGAGATTTTTACTGTATCTTATAGCCAGTAGAGATCCATCAACAAGTTTAAGCAAGTCAGTATGTTCATAACACTGTAGCAGAGGTCTCAAGATAATTAAATGAGTTCAGTGGAGGAGAAAGAAAGGCAGAGCTAAGACAGGGACAGCAGAGATGGAGAGAAACAAATACAAGAGGTCCCATAGGCATTTGTCACCAGCTGGATGTAGAGAGAGAACTTCAGGAATCTAGAACTTAAAATTTAGACTTCTCCTCTGAACCTCACTGAATCAGAGGATATCCAGTCTACTCCAGGTCTCAGGCTCCTTGGCTGTGAAAGGATGCTAGACTAGACTGAAGAACACAGTCAAGTTGCAAAACCAAAATTAAAAGCAGCCCCTACTGCTTGTCAGCCCACTACCTTTTCCAGTTGTTGTTGTTTGTTTTTTTTTAATAGTTACAGTACTGAGGGGGACCATAAAAGGGTGAACTTACTTTAGATGAAATTCTGAACATTTTTTAAAAGTTAAATGAACCTAGAGAAGAAGGCAGAGAATGGGCGACTAAAGCATCTCATGGAGAGCTCTCTGATGAAGTCGACTTGTCAAAGATTACATAGAAAAGAAGGAAAAACTGGCATGATGAGGCCCGAAAAGAGCAAAGTGAAATATAAAAAACAGTGTTAGATATGTTAAAGCTCAGAATGAGCTTAAATGTGCAGAAAACACTAACACTGCCAAAAAATATTTTAAAACCTGAATCACAGCAAAAAGAAAAACAGATAAAGGAGTATACTGGATCAACAATCAGGAAAAACAGTAACTCACTTTTTTTTTTTCTCTGACAAAGAGACCTAGTCTGCTTGGACAAAAAATGACATAAGCAAAACCTCAAAAATAGGAAGTAAAAATTTTGCCACCTTGAATAGTTTTAGGGCTCTTAGGCCCAAACTCCAGTATCACAGACAGCTGCTGGATATTCCAAATGCTTTCTGTCAGCAACTGCTGGGAGTTTTTAAGAAACCATGGAGACCATAAGGTAAGACACTGAAGACTAGAAATGGACAAACATTTTTCCAGTTTTCAAAACCATTAGTTAGTACTTTATAGTTGGGGGGATGATTAAACAGCTGTAAAGAATAATCAGTTTTAAGCCCAATATTTAAAGACCCTGAAGACAGTAAGTTGTTTTAGAACTTAAATTGTCTTATGCTGATTATAACTGTTTTATATGTTCGTTAAAACAGGTTGGATAGGACTGCTGCTTGGCAACTGTTTTTTAGCTGTGTTTGAATTTTTGTATGTATTTCCAAGTAATAAAGCTATATTTCTAAAATATTTCTATATTTGAGACTTGTCATGAATATTTGACTCAAAATTCAGATGACCAGAGTCACAAGACGTTCCAGTTTTACAGTTATTTTTTAGATTATTTAATTGTACCTGATTCAGCATGGGAAGCTGTATGAATCCATGTGCTGCTAACAGACCTAGCCTTTAGCTAAAGCATCAGAGCTCCCTCTTGCAGAGCACACTGGGGAAGGGCAGCCTGCCTTCAGAGAATAGGTTTTGGAGACACTGGAAGAGGAAGAGTGCAGCTTGCAAATTGTGCCCCAAAAGTGCTCCCTTTACTCCCTCCCTCCCTTTCCCCACCTCACCTAATAAATCCTTCTATCCATCCTTCAATGCCCAGGACCATTACCACCTGTTGTGGTCCCACAGCCCTTTAAGTGTTTTAGAATACCCAGTCTAAAAGAAGTTGGAAGCATATGTATCCCTTTTCCTGATCACCATGTGAAGGCTGGCTCTGGAAGCACAAACTGCTCCATCTTTGATTCCCAGCACCCTAGAGCACTGTTAAGAGATTACTATGTGATGGGGGGAAAAAAGTCAAATTACATAATAAATGAATGAATAAGGGACACCAAAGCATCCCATAACTGGAATGGACTCGGTTACATCATCTGTGAATCCCAATGATCTGATAGCCACATTTCATCCTATATCCTAAACTGATTATGGAGTCTTAAGAGTTTAGAAGAGATTAAAATCTCACAACAACCCACAGATACATAACTTTCAGAATGACACTGGAGAGCTCGTTTGGGCAGTGTAGAGGCCTGCGGAAGTGCTGGAAACTTTCCCATGAACATGACACATTTTCTGTGAGGTGGACTTGACCCCTTCTCAGTCACTCAGGCTTGTGGAAGGACAGACTAAACTGACAAAATACCACATGTGGTTTACAAAACATACACTTAACCATTTGGCAAGAATTAATCTAGTTTTCCTCTATTTCTTTGCACTGATCGCTGAGGAAGTCTTTCTTATCTCTTCTTGCTATTATTTGGAACTGCATTCAGATGATTTTCTTTCCTTTTCAATTCTCATCTTTTCACAGCTATTTGTAAGGCCTCCCTGGACAGTCATTTTGCTTTTTTGCATTTCTTTTCCATGGGGATGGTCTTCATCCCTGTCTCCTGTACAATGTCACGAACTTCCTTCCATAGTTCATCAGGCACTCTATCAGATCTAGTCCCTTAAATCTATTTCTCACTTCTACTGTATGATAATAAGGGATTTGATTTAGGTCATAACTGAATGGTATACTGGTTTTCCCTACTTTCTTCAATGTTCATGATCTGAGCCACAGTCAACTCCCTGTCTTGTATTTGCTGACTGTATAGAGCTTCTCCATCTTTGGCTGCAAAGAATATAATCAGTCTGATTTTGGTGTTGACCATCTGGTGATGGCCATGTGTTGTCCATGAGTCTTCTCTTGTGTTGTTGGAAGAGGGTGTTTGGCCTGGATCAGTGTGTTCTCTTGGCAAAACAGAAGAACTGTACAAAAAAGATCTTCACGACCAAGATAATCACGATGGTGTGATCACTCACCTAGAGCCAGACATCCTGGAATTTCAAGTGGGCCTTAGAAAGCATCACTATGAACAAAGCTAGTGGAGGTGATGGAATTCCAGTTGAGCTGTTTCAAATCCTGAAAGATGGTGCTGTTAAAGTGCTGCACTCAATATGCCAGCAAATTTGGAAAACTCAGCAGTGGCCACAGGACTGGAAAAGGTCAGTTTTCTTTCCAATCCCAAAGAAAGACAGTGCCAAAGAATGCTCAAACTACTGCACTATTGCACTCATCTCACATGCTAGTAAAGTAATGCTCAAAATTCTCCAAGCCAGGCTTTAGCAATACATGGACCGTGAAGTTCCAGATGTTCAAGCTGGTTTTAGAAAAGGCAGAGGAACCAGAGATCAAATTGCCAACATCTGTTGGATCATGGAAAAAGCAAGAGAGTTCCAGAAAAACATCTACTTCTGCTTTATTGACTATGCCAAAGCCTTTGACTGTGTGGATCAC
>SJYX01014792.1:231970-257733 GCA_006410675.1 Oreotragus oreotragus | reverse complement strand
TTTTTTTTTTTTTTTAATCTGAGCCTATAAACTAGAAATTCTTTCAAACTACAGGTTTGGGGGTTGCTGTTGTTTGTTTGTTTTGGGGGTTTTTTTTTTGGTAATTTCACACTTACTTCCACTGCCAGTGTAACTAGCGTGACACTTTAATTTTTTTATGTAATTGAAGTTATTTGAGAGTGAAAGGGAGCATTAAGCAATAATTTCACCATGACAAGAGATGTAAATCAAGACTGTCCCAGACAAATTGGAATCGATGATTACCCTGTTACTAAGTGTGTGTTACTAAGCTACTCAGTTGTTCAGTCCAATTCTTTGTGATGCATGGATTGCAGCCTGCCAGGCTCCTCTGTCCATGGGATTTCCCAGGCAAGAATACTGGAGTGGGTTGCCATTTCCTTCTCCACAGGATCTTCCCAACCCCAGGATCAAACCTGGGTCTCCCACATAGGAGGCAGGTTCTTTACCGTCTGAGCCACACCTTTTCATGTTTGGGTATCATTCTTAATTGAGATTAAGATTTACTTTCTATCAAGCATCTGTCATCATTATACCACTTCTTAGTAACTAAGCCATTTAAAAACGTTATTTTAAGATTCATCTGGAAAAAGGAATGGCTACCCACTCAGTATTCTTGTCTAGAGAATTCCATTGACAGAGGAGCCTGGCAAGATCATAAAGAGTTAGACACGACTGAACGACTAACATTTCCACTTTCCACTCATTTTAGGTGTCTCTCTAACACTATTCACGTTCAGTTTTCATCAATGTGCCTTTCCTTTAAACTTCAGGGGAAAACAGTAATAGTTATAACAACAACAGTAGCAACTAACATTTGTAGTTACTATGAGCCAGGCTCCATTTAGGCACTTGATACGTATAAATGTTAAAATCTTCATAACCACTGTGTAAGATGGGTAAGTTACCAACAGGGAGTTGGGGAATGCAAGGAGGGGATCACTACGGAAGTCTTGAATTGTTGACGCCCACCCTAACCCAGAAAAGAGACAGCAGTCTGTTACACACAATCAAACCTAGAAAGGAAAGAAGGAACTAAGATCTATGGAGAATTAGTGAGGAGCACTTCATTCCTCTTCATTCCTATTAGCTGAGAGGCATGACTCTGAGTATTAGAAACTTTGGTTCAAATCCTGTCAAATGCCTACTTCCTAACTTGAACCTTGCCCTTACCTAACTCCAATCTCTGCCTGCTGGACAGAGCAATTAAATTCCTGCCACTATTCTGTTTCAATACTAGACCATCAGATTATAAATTCTTGGGTTCCTACTATTCTGACACCACTAATTCTATGGTAAGACAGAAAATAACCCAATTCTCCCACATCATTCCTTCAGTGACATATCTTCTCTCTTCCAACTCATGACTTTTAATTGGAAAAAGAGAAATACCTTTACCTCCAAATTCTGAAATTTTCAGTTCATGATATCCAAGTCCCAGAGATGTTTTCCAGATTTCTTCTGTTGCATCATTCATTCCTATGTTAATATACAAAAGTGAGGGCTGAGCAAAGGCTTGGTATGTCTTAGAAAGCTTTTTAACATTTCAATACACATCTCTGTAAACAGCAAAACACACATGCCATGACCTCATTACTCATCATCAAGAAGTCACTAACAGGGGTATAGCTTCTTTTTCCCTTCTCATTGCTGTGCTTTCTGTTGTAAAATACTCTAAGAAGCAGATGATATAGTCCTTGCCCTGTAAGAAGCTAGCATTCTAGTTGGAGAGATCACACTACCACAAATGAAAGAATTTTATACCTATTAAGTTATAAAACACTGCAGAATTAGCCCCAAGTAAAAATGAAAGCCAAATGAATTGCAGTTACCAAGAAATACTCACATAGAGAAGGGAAACTGGGCTATGAAGGTCTTGGACACTAAAAAGCAAAAGTAAATTTCATGACTATTTTCTCAGTGGGTTTTCAATAAATATTTACGGAATGAATAACAGGATAGAAAGAAAGCAGACATTCTGTGTCAAGCAGGGGATCTCACAACAGAGGCAAGAAAGCACAAATCATTTCTTACATGTGGGGAAGAAAAGCAAATACGCTGAATGTACCAAGAGCCCAGACAAAAGTGAGTTTTATTACTAACTTCTCTGGCAAGGAAGGCAAAGCAAAAAACTTAGAGGGTTGTAACAGTCTTATCTGATACAAAGAATCCATTTAAACAAATAATTATTAAATGTATATATTAAATACATACACACATGTATAAAAACTACCCTGGTCATCTAACCAGCTTCATCACTCACATTTAACTCCTTCGTTTTCTCTAAGCGAAGAACTATAGTTTCTCTGAACTATACTTGTTCATGTTTTGCACCCTTTGTACTTGCAATTCCTTTGCCATTTGAAAGCTTACAAATCCGGTCTTCAGTCAGGCATACTCTTCTTTGGAGCACTGCTCAAATACCCGCTGTTCTACAAAGCCTTCCCCTTCTTTTCCAGGCAGAACAAGTCACTCCATTCTCTGTATCTTCATACTTTGCTCTCCTTTTTTAGGGTACTTACCATGGCTTCCCTGGTGGCTCAGAGGTTAAAGCATCTGCCTCCAACGTGGGAGACCCAGGTTTGATCCCTGGGTTGGGAAGATCCCCTGGAGAAGGAAATGGCAATCCACTCCAGTGTTCTTGCCTGGAGAATCCCATGGATGGAGAAGCTTCGTAGATTACAGTCCACAGGGTTGCAAAGAGTCGGACACGACTGAGCGACTTTACCTTACCTTATCTTACCATGTTTTATGGTGATTTACTTGCTTTGAGTGTCTGAATTCACTAGCCTGAATGGTTTGTAAGGGTAGATTCTATAGGTCTAACATTTTTCTACATATGGCACTGGCACCCAACATACAACAGGCATTCAGTTAAATGTTTGTTGAATAAGTGAATTTATTGCATGTTTCCTTAAATAAGCACCACTCAGCAACACAATAAGTGAATTCAGGAGGCTTTACAGAATTGTAGAAATTCTCTGTTGGGGCTTTTCTTGTGCTGACCCTTGCTAACACCAAGGGTTTTAATAATAAAATGGAAGACATCATTGGGGGGTTAATTAATGAAACCCAGGTAAACATCTTTTTTAGTGATTAACCAATCTCTAGTACTTGAGAAATGTACTCTTGAGCGCTTTCCTCAAATATTGATCAGTCAAGTTTCTCACAGGAGCTTGACAATAGTCAGTTCTAGTCTGGAGTATCTATGCTGCTAAATTAAAATCCTCATGGCTTTGGCTATCCAATGCACAGTTGGCAAGACTGACATTGTTTGAAGGTTAAGAAATTGAATATACTTTCTTCTTGCGCGGGGGACAAAAGATTTCTTTTCCTTAGGAAACAACTTTTAGGCTTGTTCAAAAGCTTAAAACTCAGCTGGTTAGTTTTGTAAAATGTAACGTTACAGAAATTAGTCTGGAAAAAATGTAAACATAGTTTATAACCATTTTCTTCCTTCACCATAGAAAAATCTTAAAATCATTCTTATAGAATGTCTGGTTTTCAGTGGCACTGTCATATTGTGAGTAGCGAGTCTGAAGAGACAAGCTGGGGCCAAAATATGGAAGGGAAAAACTTGATCAGCTATTCAATAGGAACTGCTGAAAATATTTCAGCAAAAAATAAAAGATGACTTTTGTGATAGTGATGTGAGGAATGGTCTAAAGTTGGGGAGGATGAGGTAGGGGATGTGAGGTAATATAGTCTTTTACTAGAGTGATGGCTATGAATAGATATAATTAAAAACACTAATATTCAAACAGTTGACAAGATCCAGGAGGAGGCTAAATATAAAGAATGGACAATGTTAGGTTGGGGGAATCCCTGGCTAGAGAATGGGAGAAAGCAGCCACCTTTAGTAAAAGCTTACTACAATAGACAAAGACAAAACTAAAACCCTGACCTGATTCCCCAGTGAATTCTCTTTCCACTAGAGCTGTTGACTGATTTGGAATGTTAATGTTGGTCTGAAAGACCACAAACTTCAGCAAGCAACTTGATATGGTATAACAGAAATTCAGTTAAATTATTTGAGGATTTTTTTTTCTTGGACCATGGTTATAATTCTAACTTTTGTGTTAAGTAGCTTTAACCTTGGGGAAATCACTTGCCTTTGACACCTTTCATGTTTTTAAATAAATTTATTTTTGTTAATATTGCATAGATGTTTTTCTTGTCTATACCAATAATTTCTGAGGGCAGTAATATAGCATAATATATGGATCTTTTACCACTGACTGTTTTAATACCCAAGAAGTGTCTTTGTAAAATGGTGTCAAATTAATCAATATAAATAGTACGAAACTTCTGTTAGAAACATGATGTGTTGATAAAAACACAAACAAAACCTGAACTGTTTAATTTAGGCTAGTGGGGAAGCTTCCCTATTTTTTATTAGGCCTCTCACTAATTAAAGTTTCGAGTACTGAGAGCCACCACGTCATACTTCATCACAAGAGAAGAAAAATGCCGTTTTACAGGAGAACCATTTCCCCAAGTTCTTTTTTGTCCTTCTTCCCACAGATTTTGAGTGGCAGCCATGAAGGGCAAAGGGGATCCTGAGAACAAAGAATGGCTTGGTTTGGCATCTGTGACTTTCACTGGAGAAAAATGTTGTACACAATTGTTTATATTTAAGTTTCCACAGCCTCTTGTGATTCATAGATACTTCAGTCCTTATTCCTGTGCAAATTACTTATGGCACTTGCCCACTGAAGATGGTTTTTGGATTCACAGAATTCTCCCTGTACAGCACTCAGTTTCGGTATAACCTAAAATTCTTGCTCCTGGAACTCTGGCCAACACACCATCTTCTGGGGCTTCCTAGGTTATTGGCTCCTGCACAGGTGGTTAGAAGAGCTAAATCAGCACAAGAAAAGCAAAACTAAGGAAAGAAGACGTCATAAGAATAAAGGAGCATAATCTGTGACTAATAAACACTGAGGTGGCTTTTTTACATGATTTGTAAAATGTCTTTAAAGCCAATTCCAAAAGAAAAGTTTCAAAAATATTCTAAGTAATACTAGCATCACTACAGTAACTACATGGCCTCCTAAGGGTACCATGGTAAAGGATAATAACTTGACTCTATGAGTTATAATTGTTTTAAAACATTACTTCAGTTTATTTTAAAATTCAATATAAAAAACACTGCTTAAGTGATGACTATGACCCACAAAGACAAGGAAATATGTAGGATACGTGTGGGATGGAAACACTTTTATAGTCTAAGGACCAGATTCACCACTATGTACTTCTGCATTGCATGTATGTATGTTAGTCACTCAGTTGTGTCCAACTCTTTGTGACCCTAAGGACTGCAGCCTCACCTGGCTCCTCTATCCATGGAATTCTCCAGGCAAGAATAATGGAGTGGGTAGCCATTCCCTTCTCCAGGGGATCTTCCCGACCCAGGAATCGAACCCTGGTCTCCTATACTGAAGGCAAATTCTTTACTGTCCGAACCATTAAAAACTCTGAGGTTGCTGGACACTTGGTGAGGAAAAAGAAGATTTTAAGAAAAGTGTAAATGAATGGCACATGTAATTTCAAACCAAGCCTACCTTACAGAATATATGGGTGTTTGGGTGAAGTAGAGTGACTAGCCCATCACAATTTTATATACAGAAGCAGCACAGTATGAGAGTACAGAAGTTTTTGTAGTTCAACAGACCTAGTTTACATCCTGGCTTCACCTTTTGCAGTTGAATAACCATCTGCAAATTAGTTTCTCTGAGACCCAGTTTCCTTACCTATAAAATGCCTAGTGAAGTGCCTGACCAACAGAAAATATTCCATAAGTATCAGTTCCTCTATAAGGGTTTTGTTGTTTTTAAGAAACTAAATGTCAACGCTTACTGGTAGATTATGAAATCAATTTCATAGGTTACAACTAGCATATTTTAAAAGCCAAAACAACAAAAAACAAAGTACGCTGAACATACAGTATTGTTCCATGATGCATATGCTGAGTTTTGATATAAATGCATTTTTTTACTATAGATTACAACCAAAAAGTTTCAGTCTCTGCTCTACAGAGAAATTCTCAGATTATATCAACAAGGCTGTAGGAATGCTGCCTGTAACCAAATTAGCCTCAGTAAATTTTAAGAACTTAAAATGTTCCTTATCTCTAACTTGCTGCAGTAAAAATAATACATGAATCATATAGAAGATAAATTTAATCTGATACTACAGGGCATTAAATTCAATTTTAAGACTGGTTTCTGTGTTATACTGACTAATTTATATTTCTAACACGGTTTATAGGTATATCATTCATAGCTGATTAAACACTTATAGAAATTTCTACAAAAATTTGGCTATTAGGCTCTCTTAATGAGAAATTAGATATAATTTCTAAATAATTTTGAATTATAAAACTTTTAAGGACTGTAACTTACCTAAGCATAAAATATTACTCTAGCTAGAGTAATAGTCCCATCCTGATGAGCAGTAAAAAAAATATAAATAAAAAAATTCAAGGCCTATATGAGCACATACATTGATGGCCCACACTAGCTCAGTGAAAAGGAAAGATCCCAAAACAAAATGTGAAGGTCAATGATAGGCCTCTTTCCTCCACCAGGTCTTGAGTAAAAACCAGCCTGACAGTATAATGAATCCCTAGTGCTGTTAAGATGGTGAGCTAGCCAATTTTAGATTGGCAGAATAGGAATAATACACAGTGATGAAGACTGGGCTATGCTGAAGGGTAGAATACTAGAAATTACAGAATTCAGCAGTTCAGCTGAATCTTCATGTAACTATATCTTAAATTTATAATTTTAGCTGACAGGATCAGAATGACTATTATTAGAACCCATGGGATTGAAGTATAGGAATTCTGTTTTAAATTAGCACCCTGGGCAATTCTGATCCTTATTCTGGCTTGAACATCCTGTGTTAAAGGGACAGCAAGGATCAGAAAACATAAAACGGTGGAGCTCAAAAATAATTATCCCAACCTCACAGGTATCTAATATCAAATACTGGATCAGAATCTGACACTTATTCAAAGTACTCCCTTCCTGGTATTATACTAAAGATACAAGTCAGCAGGGACCAATATGTTTTCCAGTAATTCAATAACGATAAGAAATGGTGTGTTGCCTCATTGGAATTCATTGGTGAGAAGCAAAAAGTATGAAAGAGAAAGGTCTCTTTAGATTAGACATACAGGTAAAAGGCAGCAATCAATAAAAGTTATTAAGAGTAAACTCAGCAAGAGAGAAGTGATAAACCATTCAACCACCTGATGAATCCATCTGGTTCCTGAGCAGAGAGCTCACATCTTTTATGGTATAGGTACCCTTTCCTCTGTCCTCAGAAAAGAATAAAGAACAAGGCAAAAGGTGGTTCCTTCCTACTTCAGATGAGTTGAGGGTACGGATGAGGCTGCCCATAATCTTAAATTCTTCTTTCCTAAATTTAAAATTTCCCTGCTATTTGAGACAGACATTGGGTTGGGCTGGGATATGCTTGCTATCAAGTGTTGAAATTAGCACCACAAATCCTCCACCAGGACTGAGTCTTGGCACCAGGCCTTGTCCATCATCAATCTTGAATGTGAGAAAAGGCAAGCATGAATGCTATTGTCCGGAAGAAATGCAGCTGTACAAAGTGAAGCAAAGCCCAGGAGATAGCAAAACCTAGGGAAAAGGATGGTAGTAATGGAAGTGAGGTAGAAAGCTAGTTCTTAGCTCCTCCAATTGCCAGCTGAAAAGACAAAAGAAATAGGATCAAAGACTCACTGCACGGCAAGTACATGAGCCCCTTGAAATTGTAAGATGCCCCAAGAAATGATCTGGTTATCGCCCCCTTGCTTATTTTTTAGCCCAAACTCTAACAATGTTTGGAGATCAACACCTCTCTCTGCAATCCAAAAGAAAAAAAACCAGACTATGAGAAAAGTCTTCATTACACATGGTAGAATTCATCCCATAAGTCAAAGAACTTTTCAAAATTACAAAAAGGCAGAGGGGACTAGACATTCGAGGTGTTAAGAGATAGGCTGACTTGAGACTCTGTGTTCTTTATTTACAGAGAGGCAGAAGAAAGATTTCAGAGAAGCTAGTGTCACAAATGAAGATACCTGAAGGAGAAATTGGGCCTTTTTTTTCCATTTTCTTACAATATTTATTTCCTTTACTGGAAACTAGTAATTAGACCAAACAGCAATAGGGCTCACCAAATGGACTCCATTATGTAGTTCACTTGGGCCCCTTGCTAGATCCTGATTTTCCTATTTGATGTGAAAAGCTCCTGAACTTCTATTCTTTTCTCTGCTACTGTCTAAATAATGTATATTTAGGAGTTAAAGAAGCATATTTACAATATGCTTAGCCTTGGAGTCTCCAAGTCAGGGTCATGGAAGAAACTATTCTGAAAACGGTCCTTCCATAACCCAACATGTCCACAGATCACAAGTCCTGATCAAAGTTATAGGTTCGGTTTCCACATTTCCAAGTAGAAAATCTGCTCCCTGGCAGTTCTTTACCTTTACCTTACAAAAATTGTACACCCTCGGTCCAGGCTCCTCAATTTCTCACATCCCCATTAATACCCCAGCAAACAACAAAATATATCCTCTTATCACAGTTCAATTCCACTTGAGCATCTACAGCCACTATTTGGATATAATCATGTTCTGAAAGCTGACTGGGTGTCCAACAGCAGTAAAGCTCGTCATTAGGATAGACATGTTGGCACCAATAATACTGAAGTTTGGTTTTTAACTACATTTTTTGTCAGTTTGGCTGGGGAGATCTGGACAGCTGGAAGTGAGCTTCTCCATCATTTTCTGTTTCCTTCTTTGTATCAATTTTCCACCTGTGAAGCCCAATACCCCACCACCAAGTGCAGCTGCAATTCCTGCCACTTTGAAGCCTGCAAGGAGGCCAATCGGACCCCCCACCACTCCTCCGATGAGTGCACCTGCCACAGGCAGAGCTGCCAGCTTGTATTTTGCAGCCTGTAAAAAAAAAAAAAAAAAAAAAATTCAATTTAGAAATTGAGTTGACAATATCTCCCTGTGGTGATATGCATTTTCCTCTCATTACTCCTGGCAATGCCTCTTTAACTCGTGGTACATAATTAACCTTAGAGATTGTTCTGGGGTTGGGGGAGGGGAGAAAGTATTCCACAGGTATTCTAATTGCTCCAGATCTCAGAACTTAGAGAAATGAGCTACAAAGAGTGGACTGCTACAGACTGATTTTACTTGCAAAACAGTCAATCCACTATCTAGCTAGCTTATTTAAACAGTTTCAGTAGCCACAGATACTCCCAAAGCTTTTATGTTGCACACAGATTACTCCATGCTATGTACCTGGGGTTAAAAGCCACGTTCTATGGGAAACAGATGGACCCACACCATGTGTGCTGTCATGTCCCTAAACTTTGGCCCTTACTGGATTCTGGCAACCCTCTCTACTCCTCTCCTGAACCCCTGAAAATATTCTTTTGTAACACCAAGTGCCATATAGCAGGGCTCCAGTTTACTCTCTCTCTGAAAAAATTTCTCTCCCAACAGAAGGAATCTTAGAGTAGAATATTACAACAACCATTGATTTCCTGCACTACCTATGTGTCATTTCTTCCTTATTTTCTTAATTGCTGGTTCCCTCAACATTAAAGAGAACAGATCAATTGGGTTAATACTAGGGATTCCTGAGAGCCAGAGTACCATTGATTTGTCAGCAGGAGCAGAATCTTACCTTCCCCAAGTTTTTGGTTCCCTCTTCAACATTCACAGCAGCACTGTTGACATGGTCTTCAATGCTGTCAATCTTCTCCTGCTGAGACTAGATGCAAAGGAATTATGAGTGAACGTTCCTGCTGGGGAGCAGCAGTCAGCCAATACACACTACTTTAATTCCTGTAATCAGAGCCCTGGGTACTGCAGCCTTGCAGTCTTAATAGCGGTTCATTAATAGCATCTGATAAACCATGTTGAAAGTACAAATTCACTTGTATGAAAAAAAAAGGGTGACTTAATTATTAGACAAGAAAAGGGTGGCACCTTTATAGGAAAAAGCATCTCACACTAAAATGCATTCTAACATACAAACATATTATTCTCCAAATGAATCTACTTTCCAGGAGGAAAAACATCCAAATAAGCATTTACGTGTCATGTGAGCTTTGATGGAAAAAAACAAAATCAAACCAAAAGCCTTTCTAACTTATCTTCTTTGAAGATTCAGTTTAAAACAGACAAATCTGTCTCAGGAGTTAAATGCCCTTGATCCAATAAACACAAGTTATTATATTTTAGGAGTAAAAATATAAATTGTTCCATTTGTGATATGCACTAGGGAGCAGTGAATGAACTTATTGTCCCATGTTTTACACCTGTACACTTCAGTACATTTAAAAATCATGACAAATAAAAATGTTTCAGATCAAACATACTAATAAAGCCTTCTACATAAAATGGCAACACCTGTGCTGACACAACAGAAACACGGAATCTCTGGGTGGAAGTGCAATTTTCCCCTCAGCTCTGTGAAACCCCACTATACCACTTCTGATAAGTGGCCACTGAATCTCAGCTCAAACATCTCCAGTGACAAGAACTCACTACCTGACAGAGGAACATATTCCCATTTTTAGAAAACTATATTTATATGGAATTTACATATAATATACAACCAATTCTTAGGGCATATCCTTTGGTTAGTTCTCACACATGTATAAACCCATGTAAGCATCAACCCATGTTGATGTAAACATCAACATATAGACTGTTTACTTTTGAGGGGTTTTTTTTAATTCACAGAAAAAAGAAGAGAATCCCTCTTCGACCCCAGCTAAATGCCAAACTAGACTCCATTCAGAGCTCAATCTAGACCCTATTTGTCCACTGTGATCTTGGCTCTTTACGCTGGGCCAAACTATACATACACAACTTTATTCTACTACAGGACACCAAGCCCCGAACAATAAAGCCTCCTCACCCCTATCTACCAACCTTCCCTTTTGATTCTGATTTACTTGTGCTTGCTTTCATTGACCTAGGCCTCCCAAATCTGACAACCACCAACTTAACACTGGCACCTCATATTGTTCTCAGCATCCCTTTAACAATTATTTAAACCATTTATGAGGATCACTGTAGTTTTCTCAAACTAGAGTAATGAATAGACTTTTCCTTTTTAAAGGAAAACAGTTCTCCAAAGAATCTAAGAATATGTTTATGGATTTCACACTGACTTAGGTTTCCTTACCTGCCTGAAAAAAATAACAGAATCTTAATAAGCAGTTATAAGAGCACCTAAGATTCTGGGGGGGAAATGTGATTTATTAAGTTAATATTTGTCAAGCAGAATGCAATTTGGGCATATGAAGTCAAAACTATGAAGAATTGTTTTCCCCTTGTTGGTAGTTGTACAGTTTTATTAATGTGCCGGGAAAGTACAGGTTTAAGAAACTAATGCCAAAATTCCAGTTATGTTCCTTTATTCTTCTCTCTCTAAATTCCAGCCAGCTTTCAAGGCCAGCTTTAGTCTTAGATCCCAACCAACTAAGCTATCTTGGTTCTGAGCTCCAAAGATAGATAATATATTCACCTTAATTATATGCACTCATATACACAAAAAAGCCCAGAAACAAGCACAGAAACACTATGATACACAGGCAGTCTACTGGCCTAGAGTAGGCAATAAGCAGGGTGGGTAAGTATGGTGTTGACATTAGGGTATTCCAGTAACAGGAAAGCGACTATAGGAACTACAGTACTAAAATGTCTAAAGGCATGGTGGTGGCAAAAGTGGAATTCTAAGCAAAGAGTGAATCAAACAGGGAGGGACAAAGGCAAGAATGCAGTGGGCCAGGGTTGGGAATGGTGTGTGTGTGTGTCAGTCACTTAGTTGTGTCCTCTTTGCGACCTATGAACTATATATAGCCTGCCAGGTTCCTCTGTCCATGGAATTCTCCAAGCAAGAATACTGCAGTGGACTGGCATTTCCTACTCCAAGGGTAGGGAAGGGAGTGAGAAATACGACAATATCTCATGGAGTCCTCCCATCAATTTACAAAGCTAAGTGTTGTTAACATTCTGAAGGTCACATAAATAATAAATGGAAGAATCTGATCTAATCAATTACAACCCAGTTTTTATGCATTGGGAGTAAAACTTAAGTATAAAAGCCATATAGGATATGGCAAAAGGTAGAGACAAAACTGGATGAGCAGCAATAGTGACAAGCTATTGAGCAAATGGCCCAGAGTTTTCCTAATTCCTCTTGACTAGAAACAGGGCTGGTTCCACAGTTACAAGAACAGAAGAGGGCACTTGAGCAATAAGGCTGAAGAAAAAAAAGCAAGAGTGTCTAGTAGATAATAATTAACATTTACTGAAATATACATGAATCTCTTAACGGCTTTGCAAGTACTTTTTATGGTAAAAGTATATATAAAATTTACAATTTTTAAGTGTATAATTCAATGGTATTAAGCACATTCACAATTTTGTGTAACTATTGTGACTGCCCTATAGGTTCTTTTTTAATACTCTTCTTTATTCTTCATTGTACTGAGTTTAGCACAATACTATGCACACAAAAAGCATTCCATAAATACATGGTTAATTAGCCTAAATACTATCATGTCCATGTGATAATAATGAAAGGATGTGGTCACTTTAGTTATGTTTCCAAATCATATCATGTCTAAATGGAGTTTCTGTTGAGTCCTTGACCATGTGGTCATGAGAACTCAGTCACCCTGGGAACAGTAATCAGGGGTTCTCCTTTGAGCTTTTGCCTAATAGCATTCTATCTCATGTCCTTACACAGACTGTTATAAATAGGACATCTGTATAGAGCCATGGCTATACCCAAAGTTTTCTTGTACAAATCTTCCTTAGATTAGGGGCTAGGAGCTGCTTATATAACCTAATAAGAAATAAAACTTGTTAAAGGGCCACAAACCCTCAAATTTCCTCTCATGTGCCTGTCTCATTGGAAGAGAAATGCAGTCCCTTTGAATGAGAATTTGTACATGTTTAGTTTCCTTTTTATATCAACTTTGAGGTATAATTTACATACATTGTAACTCATCCATTTTATTGTGTAAATATTGATGATTTTCAGCAAACGTAAATATTTGTGTAACCCTACATGTACAGATTTTACAAACTGCATTAGATCAGAGTATGAGTTATAAAAATTGAATAAATCATGATTATAAAAACAAATATTTTTGGATTTATATTATATACTTCTCTTTTATACACAACTATATTAATAGATTGTACAGATACTGAACTCAGAAATTTCAAGCATTTTGCTGCTTCTGATTCAGAAGCATAAAAAAGGAAAATGCTTCAAACAATTTACTGTACTCAATTTTAGGTGTTACATTTCGAGAAATAAATCCACAAACTAGAGTAAATAACTAGTACTGAAAAGCTGAGAAATTAGACTCTAGAAAAAACATTAGAGAATCAAGCATTCTTAAGAAAAGAAAATATGCTGACGTGTGGTTGGGTGAGGAAGGATAATGCTCATCTCAAAAAGCTGAATAACTTTTTTTCGTTTCCATTATGTTTTAGCAAAAGAATAATGAATATATTTCCCTGTATGATTGGGTAGGACTTTATTTATTCTATACATAATATTATTTATTTGCATCTACCAATCACAAATTCCCAGTCGATCCCTCCCTCACCCCCTACCCCTGTGGCAACCTCAAGTCTGTTCTCTATGTCTGTGAGTCAGCTTCTATTCGGTAAATAAGTTCATGTGTATTATATTTTAGGTTCCAAGTATAAGTGATATCACATGGCATTTATCTTTCTCTTTCTGACTTCACTTAGTATAATCTCAGGTTCATATATGTAGCTGCAAATGGCATTATTTCCTTCTTTATAGCTGAGTAGTATATAGAAAACCCTAATAACTCCACATAAAAACTGCTAGAATTGATGAAATGAATCCATGAAGGTATCAGGATATAATATTAAAATTTAAAAATTCCTTTTAATCACATAAAAAATACTTAGGCATAATAAACTTGACCAAGGAGGTGAAAGACTTACATGCTGAGAACTATAAAACATTGGTAAAGGAAAGATGATTCAAAGAAACAGAAAGATATCCCATGGTCTTGGATTGAAGGACTTAATTGTTAAAATGGTCTTTCTACCCAAAGCAATCTACAGATTTAATGCTATTAAGCAACCCACATTTTTCACAGAACTACAACAAATAATCCTAAAATTTATATGGAACCATAAAAGACCCAGAATTGCCAAAACAATCCTGAAGAAAAAGAACAAAGCAAGAGGGCTTTTCTGGTGGTCCAGTGGTTAAGAATCTGGCTTGCAGTGCAGGGGACACAGGTTCGATCCCTGTTCTGAGAAGATCCCAAATGCAGTGGGGCAACTAAGCCTGGTGTCACAACTACTAAAGCCTGAACACCCTGAAGCCTATGCTCCTCAACAAAAGAAGCCACCACAGTGAGAAGCCCACAACCACTGCTAGAGAGTACCCCTGCTGGCTGTAACTAGAGAAAGACCGTTTGCTACAAAGACCTCAGTTCAGTTTAGTTCAGTCACTCAGTTGTGTCCGACTCTTTGGAACCTCATGAATCGCAGCACGCCAGGTCACCCTGTCCATCACCAACTCCCGGAGTTCACTCAAACTCATGTCCATCGAGTCCGTGATGCCATCCAGCCATCTCATCCTCTGTCGTCCCCTTCTCCTGCTGCCCCCAGTCCCACCCAGCATCAGAGTCTTTTCCAATGAGTCAACTCTTCGCTTGAGGTGGCCAAAGTACTGGAGTTTCAGCTTCAACATCAGTCCTTCCAAAGAACACCCAGAACTGATTTCCTTTAGAATGGACTGGTTGGATCTCCTTGCAGCCCAAGGGACTCTCAAGAGTCTTTGCCCACACCACAGTTCAAAAGCATCAATTCTTCGGCACTCAGCTTTCTTCACAGTCCAACTCTCACATCCATACGTGACTACTGGAAAAACCATAGCCTTGACTAGACGGACCTTTGTTGGCAATGTCTTTGCTTTTTAATATGCTATCTAGGTTGGTCACAGAGAAGGCAATGGCAACCCACTCCAGTACTCTTACCTGGAAAATCCCATGGACGGAGGAGCCTGGTAGGCTGCAGTCCATGGGGTCGTGAAGAGTCAGACAAGACTGAGTGACTTCACTTTCACTTTTCACTTTCATGCATTGGAGAAGGAAATGGCAACCCACTCCAGTGTTCTTGCCTGGAGAATCCCAGGGACAGGGTGCCTGGTGGGCTGCCATCTGTGGGGTCACACAGAGTGGGACATNTGGAATGAAAACTGACCTTTTCCAGTCTTGTGGCCACTGCTGAGTTTTCCAAATTTGCTGGCATATTGAGTGCAGCACTTTCACAGCATCATCTTTCAGGATATGAAATAGCTCAACTGAAATTCTATCACGTCCACTAGCTTTGTGCGTAGTGATGCTTTCTAAGGCCCACTTGACTTTGCATTCCAGGATGTCTGGCTCTAGGTGAGTGATCACACCATCGTGATTATCTTGGTTATGAAGATCTTTTTTGTACAGTTTTTCTGTGTATTCTTGCCACCTCTTCTTAATATCTTCTGCTTCTGTTAGGTCCATACCATTTCTGCCCTTTATAGAGCCCATCTTTGCATGAAATGTTCCCTTGGTATCTCTAATTTTCTTGAAGAGATCTCTAGTCTTTCCCATTCTGTTGTTTTCTTCTATTTCTTTGCATTGATCACTGAGGAAGGCTTTCTTATCTCTCCTTGCTATTCTTTGGACCTCTGCATTCAGATGCTTATATCTTTCCTTTTCTCCTTTGCTTTTTGCTTCTCTTCTTTTCACAGCTATTTGTAAGGCCTCCCCAGACAGCCATTTTGCTTTTTTGCCTTTCTTCTCCATGGGGATGGTCTTGATCCCTGTCTCCTGTACAATAGCATGGCCAACAAAAAGAACAAAGCAGGAGGCACGACTCTCACAGACTTCAGACAATACTACAAAGCTACAGTAACAAAAACAGCACAGTATTGGCATAAAAACAGACACATGGATCAATGGCACAGATTAGAGAGCCCAGAAATAAACTCACACAAAGGAGGCAAGAATACACAATGGGAAAAAGACAGTCTCCTCAGCAAGTGGTATTGCAGAGCCACATGTAAATCAATGAAGCTAGAACACACTCTCTCACCATGCACAAACATAAACTAAAAATGGCATAAAGACTTAAATGTAAGACAGACACCATAAAGTGAACATAGGCAAAAAATTCTCTAACATAAATTACAGCAATGTTTCCTTAAGTCAGGCTCCCAAGGTAATAGAAATAAAAGCAAAAACAAACAAGTGGGGTCTAATCAAACCCATATGTTTTTACACAGCAAAGAAAATCACTTTAAAAAAATAGACAATCTACAGACTGGGAGAAAATATTTGCAAATGATGTGACCAACAAGAGATTAATTTCCAATATATACAAACAGTGCATACAACTCAATAACAAAAAAGACAAACAATCCAATCTAAAAATGGGCAGAAGATTGAAATAAACATACAGATAGCCAATAGGCATGTGAAAAGATGCTCAATATCTCTAATTATTAGAGAAATGCAAATCAGAACTATAATGGGGCACCACCTCACACCAGTCAGAATGGCCATCATTAAAAGGTCTACAAATAACAAATGCTAGAGGGAGTATGGAGAAAAGGGAACCTTCCTACACTGTTGATAAGAATGTAAATTAGTACAGTCACTCTGGAAAACCGTATGGAAGTTCCTCAAAACACTAAAAACAGAGTTTACATATGATCCAAAAATACCACTCCTTGGCATATATCTGAAGAAAACTATAATTTGAAAAGACACATTCACCCCAAAGTTCACAGCAACACTCTACAATAGCCAAGACATGGGAGCACCCTAAATGTCTATCAACACAGAATTATGTCATTTACATACACTGACAATTTTACCTCCTCTCTTCCAATTTGGATACTTTTCTTTTCCTTGTCTGATTGCCATGATTGGGCTTTCCTTTTTTTTTTTTTTTTTTTTTTTTTTTTTTNCCAAAGTTCACAGCAACACTCTACAATAGCCAAGACATGGGAGCACCCTAAATGTCTATCAACACAGAATTATGTCATTTACATACACTGACAATTTTACCTCCTCTCTTCCAATTTGGATACTTTTCTTTTCCTTGTCTGATTGCCATGATTGGGCTTTCCTTTTTTTTTTTTTTTTCTATTTTTTTTTTGTATTTATTTATTTTTTTACACGAACTCCCAAACATGAACCCATTCTATGGTGAATACAAGTGGTGAGAGTGGGCCTCCCTGTCTTGCTCCAGATTTTAGCAGGAAGGCTTTCAGCTTATCACTGTTGAGTATTATGCTGGCTGTGGTGAAAAACTTTTATAAGGAAAAAAGACAGGGTTTCAGAGGGCAAAAGTACCAGAGGGAAGTTATTAAGATAAAGTTTACTTTACATAGGAGAAAACCTTCTATGAGTTAGCGCCTCCAAATGGAATGAGTGTATCTCTGCACTGTGATTGTTCAAAAGGAGGCAAAAAATCATCTATTTAAGAAGCTGGACAAGAGTAGAAACATCAGATTAACAGGCCTCATAAGTCCTTTCCAATTCCAAACCTGAGATTGTATGACCTAGGAACTTCCTATAATTTAAAGCCAGATGTCAGGGAAACCGTAATTCAAAGATGTACAACCCCTAACTCATAGTTTGATCAAGAACAGTGAACTAAACCCAGACAGAAGCATATGCAGAAACAGACATGCACCTGTGTACAGACACACACACCCCTTCCCATAATTCCTGGGAAGGAAAAATAAGAGTAACTTACAAAAATAATGACAGAAAATCTGTTCTATCTTTCCCACCAAATCTACTTTTGTTCTCCAATCTTTGTTAACAGTATCACTGGCCACCCAATTATGTAGAATAAAAAAGCCTTAATTTATTTTGACTCTTCCACCTTTCTCCAATTTCTCACAAATTGACCCCAGAAACTCTAGGCATTAATATTTGTATTAATATGTGTATTGCCATGCACTCAGTGAAACTCTTGCAATTGATTCCAAAGGTCCTTCCACCTATATTCTCCTCCCACCCAGGGCAATTATTCACACAGCTAACAGTGTTCTTTCTGAAGTACAGAAGATCACATTGCTCTATCTGCTCAAAAATCTACTGGCTCTTTAATATCTACAAAGTAAAGTTCAAATTCTTTGGAATGGCTTTCAGTGGCATCTCAATCTCCTTGCTTAGTTTACCCATGGTGCCTTATGCATTAGTCACACTGTCAACACTTTTATTCCTGAAAGGACAGTTGTGCTCCAACCCTTTGTGACCCCATGGACTGCACTGCCAGGCTCCTCTGTCCATGGAGATTCTCCAGGCAAGAATACTGGAGTGGGTTGCCATGCCCTCCTTCCAGGATATCTTCTCAACCCAGGGATCAAACCCAGGTCTCCCACATTGTAGGCGGATTCTTTATCAACTGAGCCACCCAGGAAGCCCATACACTTTTCTACTCTATGTTTTTGCTTAGATATCTTCAACTGCACCCCTTATTCCCACCTGTGGAAATTTTACTCAATTTCCAAGGCTCAAGGCAAATGCTACCTATCTTATGACACTATTCTTAATGTGCCATGACACCTCCAACTTTCCCTTGGAATTAAACACTTCTCCTTGGAGCCAATAATACTTTTCATAGCTTATTTTTACATTTAACAATAATTCTTGAAATTTCAGTTTTGGTGGGGTCCAAGTTTATGGCCACCCACTGTAAATCCCTGAAGGCAGAGAGCATGATTCATTTATTTCTATATCCAATATTGTCAGAACCCTAATACCCAGTATATTCTATATAAAAAAATGCTTAATAAATTTTTTTTAATTGAAGTGGGATTTGAGGACACTTAACACTTTGGTCCACGGCTCAATACCAGTCTTAGAAATTGTAAATTCTATTAAAATTCTAATCAGAAGTCTAATAATTGATAAAAGCCTCTTATTCTATTAATCCAACATCTCTGAGTCAAAAATATACTTACATTCACTAGGAGAGAGAAATCAGTGACCAGTTGACTAAGTTCAATTAAGTCCTTAAAAAGAGAGAGAAAGAGGAAATTACTTACTTTCATGCCTCACAGCTCCCAAAAGGAAAATCATTTCTAACATACCGCTTCTAAGGTCTCCCATGATTCTGCAGCATTTTGATCTCGAGGAATTTCAGGCAATGCATAAATCTGAGTCATACTCTGAGGATCAGCTTCATCTTCAGTACTGTGAAATGTTCCTGGATGAACATAGCCTCATGTTTAGAGTATATCTGCTTTGTTAGAAAGATGGTAGCATGAATCAATTCCATGAAACAACCACCATGCAAAATGCTTACTAATTAAGTTCAGGCTAAAAATAAATTGATTATCTATGGGGAGGTTAGTTAACAAACATTATTTCTTTAATTATTCTACAAAATCATCTAAGAAAATTACTACAAATTCTACTTATCCAATCTGAACAACTAGGGCTAGATGCTAAAGTAGCATAAAGTAGAACTATTCTATTTGGCCAATGTTATATGAAGAGATAACCTAGTTGAAATAACACTTTTCATTGCTAAATCAGTAAAATTTTCTTTGGCTATTTTAGTAATAAACATCAGATTCACAAGATTTTAAAAGTAGGGAAATGATGTATTTTTAGCAATGAAAAATCAGTCATTTTTGGTAATAGTAAATTTGTCATTAAACACCTCTTACCATATGTATCCTTTTGCACATACTGTCATCCTTCTCCTCAGAGTAATTTTTCTGGCCTGTGCCTTCATTCTTCTATGTCTTTTCTGAATTTTAAAAAGTCATCAACCCTTTAAGCCTTTAGTCATTAACACTGCTATAAAGATGAATTTATACTCCAAACTCTACCTTCAAGTCTTTCTTATTACCTCCTCCTTGGTTTTACCGATGTCATTAAACTGATATTTATAAAATGCCTACTATATGCCAATCAATGTGCTAAGGTAAGTCAATTCCAAGAAGTCATAGTGGTTAGGAGTATCGGCCTAGTTGGAAAGACCTGGGTTAGAATCTTAGTTTGCCTATTTACTAGCTCTTTGATTTCTTTGGCTTATTTCCCTCACTTGTAAAATAAGGTGATGTTTATTTTAAATGGTGCCTGGCTTATCTATTAAGAATACTGTCACTGCTGTTAGTGTTAATGGAGTTTACTATATAATGTGTGATAAAGAGGTTTACAGCCAAGTTCCGTACAGTCTGAAAAGAACTATGGTATAGGTAAGTATGGTATGCTATGTGAGCATAGAAGAAAGGTATTTAACTGAGACTTGTAGAGAAAGAGTGATCTGATAAGGTTGTGAAGCTAAAGCCTGAGAATGAACAGAAATTATAGTACTGAACCAGGGTAAGCGTGAAGGGGGAAGGAGAGAATATTAAGGTTTAATATTAAGTTAATATTAATATTAAACTTAACGTGCTTAAGTTTAAGAACTGAAACCAGTCAGTATAGCTGAAGCACAGACTATGACAAGAGAAAGCAACGGTTGAGGCTGGAAATCTAAGGTGACATCATTTATGGCACTGTAAATTACATTAAAGAGTTTTATCTTTCTCTTAAGATCAATATGGAACTTTAAAAAAGTTTGGAGACTACTGGGAAATTGAGGGTGCCATAATCAGATTTCAGATTTAGAAAGGTAACCACAGCTGTAGTGTGAAGAACAGATTAAGGATTGAGTTGAAAGGCAAAAAATTAGAGAGTGAAAACCAGTTGGGAGGCTTTTCAATGTGTCTGGTGCTAAATGATGACGGTGTGCTCTAGAACAGTGGCAGCAGAAATGGAGAGATGAGATCTGAAGGTCTACTTCCCTTTATCTTCCTTACTGAAAGCTCAAAACATCTAGTACTTTAATATTTCTGAGTATCCTTTATCTTTTGGGTTGAGCATCAAAGATAAAAAAGTGACAGTACAAAGTAGCTGTTCTCAAAGAACTTACATTCTAGAAAAGTAAACATACAAACAGACAATTCTGAAACAATAAGAGACTGCACTGATATCTAGATAAATAGATACAGATACCTACAGTGTTTATGGGAGTTTCAAGCTGGGCATGGCATCTGACCAAGTTTGGTGTGGTGTGCAGTTTATGGAACAACTTACTAAAAAAGATTAATTTTTTCTTACTAGGCTAAGAAGACAGGAATATAAATTCTAAATAGAGACCAACATGAAACAGTTCCTCAGAAAATACCCAATATAGGTTAACATAAAATCAGCAGTCTGGTCTTGCCAAAGCATAAAGTTGAAAACGCACAGCTATAAGTATAAGACATTATAGATGGTTAGTGAAATCGCTCAGTCATTTCTGACTCTTTGCGACCTCATGGACTGTAGCCCACCAGGCTCCTCTGTCCATGGGATTCTCCAGGCAAGAATACTGGAGTGGGTTGCCATTTCCTTCTCCAAGATGGTTAGGAGGGACCTTGCAGCCCAGTTAAAGACTTTGGACTTCATTTGGAAGACCATGGANCACCAGGCTCCTCTGTCCATGGGATTCTCCAGGCAAGAATACTGGAGTGGGTTGCCATTTCCTTCTCCAAGATGGTTAGGAGGGACCTTGCAGCCCAGTTAAAGACTTTGGACTTCATTTGGAAGACCATGGAAATCTACTAAAGGTTATAAGCAGGAAAGTAACATAGTGATGTGACCTGATGTATTCCTAAAAATAAGTCATTATGACTCTTAAGTTCATCTTTTCTATCAATTTCTCCTTTCATCTAAGCCTATGTGGTTGTGTTAGTTGCTCAGTTGTGTTCAACTCTTTGCAATCCCATGGGCTGTAGCCCGCCAGGATCCTCTGCCCATGGGATTCTCCAGGCAAGAATACTGGAGTGGGTGCCATTCCCTTCTCCAGGGGGTCTTAATGACCAAGGAAATGAACCCATGTCTCTTGGATTGATGATGGACTCTTTACCATCTGAGCTATCAGGGAAGCCCCTCTGAATGGTATTTTATAAAACTGCATTTCTATTTTACTTTCAAAGTTTGTGAATGTTTTACCTCTTAAGAAATAAAACCTATTTGAATTGTTTAGGAAGGGTAGTCAGTTGATTAAATGTTAAAAATTTGTAGGTCTATCAGAATTGACAGTGTTCTTTTAATCTTGAATCTTAACTGAAATGAATGTTTCCCTACCTTAAAGAAAGAGAAAAAACAACACACACAGAGTAAAGTTTTACAACATATGGCAAATATCCAACATATTAAAAGCTCTGATTTTTATAAACGTTTAGGAGAGTTATTTACTCCATATCCTAAGTTACCACATAAAAAAACTTTTTACTTCAATCAAAGTAATTAATTACTCTAAGATCTTTCTTGTACTTAATATTCCATCTGTAATAAGAACTCCACCTTTCTTAATAGGATGATAAATAATGATACTTCTTTTCATTAACAGATCAAATGTAAACCAAAACTTTGTAAATATCACTCAAAAGACTTTTTAAAGCCATAATTATTGTACTATTAGAGAAGCTTCCAATGCAGTATGCCAGGATGTATAACAAAATGAGGAGAGATTATCATACAAAAATTCTTGATCTAAAAATGAAGGGATGGGAAATGTTTGACATTTTAAGCAAACATAAATGATTTCCCTCAATGAAAAAAATAATTAAATGTTTAAGTCATTTACGTTTCACTTGAAACCAAACTGCGTATGTATCTTAGTTCAAATGGAGTCTTAGAACAAAGAAATCTGTTCTCTTCCATGGAAAATCCTGCTGTAAACTTACAACTCAGAACATTGCTAATCAATTCAAGGCATGACTAACAATTAAGAAAGGAACCTCTTAATTTCTACAACTTCCGTAATTCAATTATTCCAGCTTGTATTAAAAATCACTATCTCAGTGTTCATCCATTGACTTTGAACTTTTACAAACTACTATAGACATAATGAGGCAAAACACAGAGAGATTATAGCTGCGGGAAAGACAGCCAAAGAATTCTTACCCTGTCCACTGAAGTCAAAACTGCTATTGTTGTAGAACAATCTCAATTTCACTCACTTGCAAACAACTGCAAGTGTAAAGTCTATGTGAAATATGGTATCACTTAGCAGTGTTATTCAGGTTCTATTTTTTTAAAACATTATTGACTATAAACTCAAACATTAAGATATTTTTAGTTGATGTGAAAAATAAGCTTAGCAACATAGACATAAGACTTTTTCCTTCTATGTGTCCAAACTATTCTCACTATACACTCCCCCATCTTTCTCCACATGTCAGGAAAGGCAATGATTCCAGTAAGAATTACAACACAATATTTAAGGAACTTCCACTACATTTTACATTAGGAAAAGTTCCATTTTAAATCTAAGTTAATTCAAAAGCATTTCCTGAATTCTTTCATGTTCTAACAACTTTATCATACTGAAATTACTTTACTGATCATCTATATAAACCTACCTATCAAGAAAAAGTGACTTTGGAGTCATGGCTTAACTTAGCTCCAAAGGAGCATTTTTAAGAAAATTAAAGTCAGTTCAAAAGACAACTTCTAAGTAATATATAAAAACATCTACATGATTCACAATGTGTTCAATACCAGTGTACATATACCTGTGATAAAATCTAGCATTTCATAAAATTCAACATGCTGGTCTGAAGTTCCCAGCAGTTTTAATGTTGGACTCTTTTCTTTTGTGAATAGTTGTTTAAAATGTAGGAAGATTCTGTTCCTATTGCACTGGTGCAGTGTGTGAGCTGGATGGGAAGTAAGAAAGACAAAGACAGAGAGAAGCACTGATTTGCTCTATATGACTTGATACACCTTGCTAAATACAAATCAAATTTGGAGGCTCATCACTTCTCTTGGTGGGAAGCAATATGCTAAAAATGAAACTAGAAACACAGCTGAGACAGAAGGGAGTTTCTCAGATCAAGCAAGATTGGTAGAAAAGATGTGCTTTAGAAACTCTCAGAATCTGGACAAAGATACAGCAAAATCATCACAGCTTCCCCCTAAACGTAATAGGCTTCTTTGAGTCTCCAGAGAACATAAAACATTCTATTCTACTTGTTATTTCTATCTGTAAATGAAAAACTATTTTTGCATTTTGATCTCAATCATGGAAATGTGGCATTGCTCCTGAATTTCTGCTCTCATGTTCCCAATCAATTTATTTATAATCAGATTGAATTTTTAAAGGAAAAAGCATTTTAAGGCACTTAAATTTCTGTGCAAATCACTTTTGTTTTTTTTCTATATAAGCTGTCATTATTGTTATGAGTACCAAAAGCAAAAATAGGAAAAAAGGAAAATAAAAAAAACCCAGAGAGCACAGGATAAAAACATGTAGGGTGACAGAAAAGAGTCTATAGCTAGAAGACCACACATAGAGCAAACCCAGTTCTTTCCCCACTATTAAAGTCTTATGTAAATTAGTTACTTCCTTTTCATTATTCTCCTTTCCCACCCTCTCAATTACTTGTTAATATTTATGGATTTAACACAACCTAGTAGAAACTTCATGTTTGGTGAAATACCTAGGCACTGAGTAAGACAGTTAATTTTAACTGCTTAATGTTGGCAATGGATACAAAGTCAAAGCACAATCTGACCAGAAGACTGTTCAGAATTTGAAACTATACACAGTGTTTTATTCGTTTTTTTTTAGATGTTTTAGATTATGAGATTCAGGTATTTGATCTCATAAATGGAATGACTGTTTCAATCAAATCTGCACTAGATGCAGAGATTTAATTTCATAGTTTCTCTCAGTGGCAAGTGATTAGTTCTTTAGCTAATCTGGTGCTCCATGAATTGAGAAGTTTGAGAATCAACCGAGTTGGAAAACAAATTTCACCTGCTATTTCTTCTCCCTCACCCTCTAGCTCTGCCCCAATCTTCTTCACTTTCTCCATATGCATGCTTCCTCAAATTTTCCCATCACTTTTTTAATTTAAATACCAGTCAGCTACCTACAGAGAAAGTTAATTGCCAGCAAACTGGGTAAGCTGCCTTTTTCTAATAATCACCCAATTCCTCTGATGACACATAAAACCAAATTTGTTGAGCCCAAGCAATTCTACTAGTAAAAACACAAACAATGCAATAATAAAATGCAAATTCAGGCTAAAATACTTAAATAGAACTCAAAATTTTTGTTTGTGAGGGAATTGCTGGTGATGGGCAATTCAAAACGAAATAGCAGAAGAGACTGATACCAGTGATTCTTTCCAGAAAATCCACCATCTTCACTTTTATTACTACCATCACATCTGTCACAGGGTCTGGTAAATAAGATGACTCCTTAATCTCATGGAACTTATAAGGCCCAGTCTCTCTATACATAAACAGAAAGCATAGCTTTATACCTCATAGTTAGAACAGCATATAGCCACATCACTATGGAGGTGATAATTCTATATGAACACAATGATATAAACAGTAAAGAGAATTCTTCCTAAATACTCTTCAACCAAGGTTGAGTGCTAAGATTTCTTTCTACCCAAAACAATACTTCGGGTAGTGCTGTTCAGTTCAGTTCAGTTCAGTTGCTCAGTCGTGTCTGACTCTTTGCGACCCCATGAATCGCAGCACACCAGGCCTCTCTATCCATCACCATCTCCTGGAGTTCACTCACACTCACGTCCATCGAGTCCATGATGCCATCCAGCCATCTCATCCTC
>SJYX01014792.1:175104-221046 GCA_006410675.1 Oreotragus oreotragus | reverse complement strand
GGTGCACTGGGATGACCCAGAGGGATGGTATGGGGAGGGAGGTGGGAGGGGGGGTTCAGGATGGGGAACACGTGTACACTCGTGGCAGATTCATGTTGATGTATGGCAAAACCAGTACAATATTTTAAAGCAATTAGCCACCAATTAAAATAAATTTATATAAAAAAATTAAAAATTAAATTAAATAATAATATGGGTTTACAGAAAGGCATTAAGCACACAAAAAATGGAAATAACAGAAGTAAATAAATAAGATTCCCCACCCCTACTTAATATCTAAATCACTTGAAAAAGAAAACTGTTTAAACATTATGAAATAAATAATACATGTATCAGTATAAGTAAAATATATGACAACAGCAGCATAAAGACTGGGAGGGGAGGCCATTATTTAAAAATCTACAAACATTAAATGCTAGAGAGGATGTGGAGACAAGAGAACTTGCCCACACTGTTAGTGGGAAGGTAAATTGGCGCAGCCACTATGGAGAACAGTATGAAGATTCACTTTCTGTTTTGTATTGAATTCAATTCAGTTCAGTTCAGTCGCTCAGTTGTGTCTGACTCCTTGAGACCCCATGAACCACAGCACGCCAGGCCTCCTTGTCCATCACCAACTCCCGGAGTTCACCCAAACCCATGTCCATCGAGTCAGTGATGCCATCCAGCCATCTCATCCTCTGTCGTCCCCTTCTCCTCCTGCCCCCAGTCCCACCCAGCACCAGGGTCTTTTCCAATGAGTCAGTTCTTGGCATCAGGTAGCCAAAGTACTGGAGTTTCAGCTTCAACATCGGTCCCTCCAATGAACACCTAGGACCGATCTCCTTTAGGATGGACTGGTTGGATCTCCTTGCAGTTCAAGGGACTCTCAAGAGTCTTCTCCAACACCACAGTTCAAAAGCATCAATTCTTTGGCACCCAGCTTTCTTTATAGCCCAACTCTCACATCCATACATGACCACTGGAAAAACCATAGCCTTGACTAGACATATTGAATTAACTCAGTATATTTCATTCCATTTATCTTCTTTCTTGTCTTGCTAGCTATAACTTTGTTATTTTAGGGTTTATAGTATACTGCGTATAGTTTATCTTCAAGTAAGATTCTACTACTTAAGAAATTTACAATGTAAACATCATTAGTCAAATGAAATTAAAATGACAATGAGATTCCACTACAGACCTATAAAGTGGCTAAAATTAAAAAGGCTAACCATAACAAGTGTTGGCAAGCATATGAAGGAACTGGCAGGAGTTTAAAATGCTACAATTATTTTGGAAAACAGCTTGGCAGTTCTTAAAAAGGTAAAGAATATGACCCAGTCATTCTATTCATAAGTATTTATCCAAGAGAAATGAAATTCTTTGTACATACAAAGTCTTATATTCAAACATTCATAGTAGACTTATTTGTAGTAGACAAAAACTAGAAATACCCAAATGTCCATCAACAGATGAATAGATAAACAGACTGTGGTAGATCCATACAATATAATATCTATTCAACAATATAAAGTGGTGAAGTTTACTCGTGTCGAACTGTCATAGGGTCAGCAGCATTGGGACCAGGAGGCCAGATAACAATGTCAGCTGCAGCTGTGATGCAGCCTATGTGGCTCCCTTGTTGGGGCCCAAAGAAATGAGTTTGGAGAAACCAAAGAAGATGACTAGAGAGGACTGGAGAAAGAAAAAGGATCTAGAAGAACAGTGAAAATTGGGCAATGCCCCTGCAGAAGTTGATGAAGAAGGAAAAGACATCAATCCTCATATTCCTCAGTATATTTCTTCAGTGCCATGGTATGTTGATCCATCAAAAATGCTTACTTTAAAGCACCAGAGACCACAGCCAGAGAAACAAAAACAGTATAGGCCCATCTGGAGAATGGTATAAAAGGGGTGTAAAAGAGAATTCTGTAACAACTAAATATCAAAAAGGAGCATGTGAAAACTGTAGAGCCATGACACACAAAAAGAAAGACTGTTTTGAGAGACCTAGGTGAGTTGGAGCAAAATTTATGGAGACTAATATAGCTCCAGATGAAATAGTCCAGCCTCAGCTGATGTTTGACTACAATGGGAAGAGGGATTGGTGGAATGGCTACAATCCAGAATATATGAAAACTGTAGAAGAGTTTATTTTGGGGAGCTCCAAAATCACTGCAGATAGTGACTGCAGCCATGAAATTAAAAGACGCTTACTCATGGCATGCTGTGGTTCATGGGGTTGCAAAGAGTTGGACACAACTGAGCGACTGAACTGAACTGAACTGATGCCAAAGTTGACCTAGCAAAGCGAACACTGAAAGCCCAAAAACTCCAAGAAGAATTAGCCTCAGGAAAATTAGTGGAACAGGCTAATTCTCTAAAACATCAGTGGGGAGAAGAAGAAATGAATTCTCAGATGGAAAAAGATCATAACGGTGAAGATGAGGATGAAGATAAATATGCAGATGATATTGACAGGCCTGGACAGAATTTTGACTCTAAGAGATGAATTACTGTCGGAATCTCAGGATTCAAGAATATATTGTAAAATATTTGTGGAATTTAGATCCAAATTCTGCTTACTATGATCCCAAAACTGGAGCAATGAGAGAGAATCCCTATGTGAATGCAGGAAAGAATCCAGATGAAGTCAGCTATGCAGGGGATAACTTCATTAGATACACATGTGATACCATTTCAATGGCTCAGACTCAACTGTTTGCTTGGGAAGCCTATGACAAGGGGTGTGAAGTGCATCTACAAGCAGATCCTACAAAACTAGAGCTACTGTATGAGTCCTTCAAAGTCAAGAAGGAATATTTCAAAGAACAGCAGAAAGAAAGCATCATGGAAAAGTACGGCAGTCAAGAACGCTTGGATGCTCCTCCAGCCAAATTGCTTTTAGCTCAGACTGAAAACTATGTGGAATACTCAAGATATTGGACAGTCATCAAAGGACAGGAGTGGCTGTCACCTGCTCCAAGTACGAGGAAGATCTGAAGATCAACAATCATACACATATCTGGGGATCGTACTGGAAAGAAGGCCGATGGGGATACAAATGCTGTCATTCTTTTTTCAAGTATTCCTATTGTACTGCAGAAGCTGGGAATAAGATTGCTAATTCAGAGGAATGTATTATAAATGATGCAACTGGAGAAGAATCTGTGAAAAAACCCTCAAACCCTCATGGAGATGCATCAGGAAAAACTTAAAGAGGAAAAAAAGAAGGAAAAAAAGGCACTGAATACAGAAGAGGCCCATCTTCTTCTCATGCAGATCGACGAGAGGAAGTGACTTTACAACAGCATATATGAAACTCAGGAACCACTGAAGAGGAAATGGAGGCCTACAAAATGAAACGTCAGAGGCCAGATGACCCCATCGCCTCCTTCCTTGGACAGTAGTAACTCATCACTGACGGTGACCCAAGATAGACTCTGCTGATACATTCTTTTAGATTCTTACTGTTGATTATCGACAGAAAAATCCATATCTATTCTTGTTAAAGTCAGGAAGCAAGGCGACTGCCTGACTTTAATAAAGCATTTAGAAGTCTCATAGTAAATTCTTTCCTTTACACAGTGAAGAACAAAGAAGAAGAAATAAAGTGGTACGTTAAGTGCAGATTAAGATTTTATTTGAGATTTTATATTAGTGATGTGGGAAAAGGTCTTAGTTCTCCACCTATCACGAATATCTTCTCAACATTTATTTATTGTTTCAAACTTTATTTCCTCAGTTTTTATGGCCCTTATGTAGTGATAGGACTCATTGTGAAGGCAATTAGTTACTTGAAACAAGGATTTCATTTTTTTTTAATTAGTAGTAACTATAACTGTAGTTATTTGATACTCATTTTTTTTTGCCTTCTCAGATTTTTCTGATCTGAAACTGATAACCTATCTTGAGCATTGGGTTACTGGAAGGAAATCTGTAGAACATGTGAATAACTTTATCCCTGATGTCAATCTTTGTAGTAACAATTCTGTTTTCCACTTGGTTATAAAATTTTGATTTTCAAAACATTTCCTTGTATCTTATACTCAGAACTAAATGTGTTAGCCTTTGAATGGGGAAAAAAGTTTTTCACCCTTGAGTCAGTGTTGACTGATCAGTCCTAGGTCTTTTACAATTCTGGANTCCCTGATGTCAATCTTTGTAGTAACAATTCTGTTTTCCACTTGGTTATAAAATTTTGATTTTCAAAACATTTCCTTGTATCTTATACTCAGAACTAAATGTGTTAGCCTTTGAATGGGGAAAAAAGTTTTTCACCCTTGAGTCAGTGTTGACTGATCAGTCCTAGGTCTTTTACAATTCTGGATGGGGGTATTCAGACACCGAAATCCTCTCCTTTATCACAGAGGATATGGTCTGTGATACTAATTGCTATTTTAATTGTGACTGCCTTTATATAACAATCTTGAATATTAGAGTTTTTAAAGATTGTAGAGTATCTGTTGTACCTAATCTTTATAGCCAGCAGGTGTCTCTTGGTAAAATTTGCAAAAAGTGAAACCTGAAGTTGAAGATTTCTTCAAAATATTACAAGTATAGCCTGTAGGGCTATTAGTAACTGAAAAAGACATGACTTTTTAGCTTCTGCTAATAACATTGTGAAGATAACACTGACAGCATGGGATCAGTGAAAACAGCCTGTTTAAAATCCCTGGCACAAGTACATTGACTTTGAACAGATCACTGGCTTTTCCAAACTACCAAAACCCACTAGAATATTGCATTAAGTTAACATCTCAGAAATACTGCTGATGGGAAAGTAACTAAATCAAACTGTCAAGTACTGTGGATATACATTGAATCTAAATTCAGACCAGTATGAAATTAAAACAGTGATGCAAACAGATCTAATTCCTACCTACTTTAAGAATGTGCTTCCCTGGTGGCTCAGAGGTTAAAGTGCCTCCCTCCAATGTGGGAGACCCGGGTTCAATCCCTGGGTCGGGAAGATCCCCTGGAGAAGGAAATGGTAACCCACTCCAGTATTCTCGCCTGGAAAATCCCATGGACGGAGAAGCCTGGTAGGCTACAGTCCATGGGGTCGCAAAGAGTCAGACACGACTGAGCAACTTCACTTTCACTTTCACTTAAGAATGTCAAATTTTATGTTTTCATATTCTTACCTTAACATAGGCTGGTTCAACATAAAATCTGATATTAGTGTCTATTCTGTATTTTATTTATATTTTGTTAATAAAGATATATAATTGAAAATAAAAACAAAAGTGGTGAAGTACTGATACACAATACAACATGGATGAACTTCAAAATATACATGCAAAGTGAAAGAAAAAAGAATGTCAAATTTTATGTTTTCATATTCTTACCTTAACATAGGCTGGTTCAACATAAAATCTGATATTAGTGTCTATTCTGTATTTTATTTATATTTTGTTAATAAAGATATATAATTGAAAATAAAAACAAAAGTGGTGAAGTACTGATACACAATACAACATGGATGAACTTCAAAATATACATGCAAAGTGAAAGAAACCAGGCAAAAAAGAAGTATATACTCTATGCTTCTATTTATAGAACATTCTAGAAAATTCAAACTAACGCATAGTGACAGAAAGCAGGTCAGTGGTTGCTCGGGTAGTAGGAGTGTATGTGCATCTGGAAGGATGAAGAGGAAGTCAGAAAGAGGGTTACCAGTGGGGTATAAGGAAACTTTTGGGAGCAATGGATATATTTTTGTTATCTGGACTGTGGTGAAGGGTTCATGGTATCTTGATTGCAGTGATGGTCTCATGGTGTGTATATATATCAAAACTTATCAAATTGTATACTTAATCAAATGTCAATTATACCTCAAGAAAGCTGTTTGGGAAAAAAAGCAAAAACAATATAATTATTTATATATGCTGCTGACAAGTGCTCAGTTGTGTCCAACTCTCTGCAACCCCATGGACTGCAGCCCTCCAGGCTCCTCTGTCCATGGGATTTTTCCAGGCAAGAATACTGGAGTGGGTTGCCATTTCCTTCTCCAGGTATTTATATATAGTTATATGCAGAAAAATGGCAAATACTTAAAACAAGGGAAAAGATTTCCTTCAGATGCANTCCTCTGTCCATGGGATTTTTCCAGGCAAGAATACTGGAGTGGGTTGCCATTTCCTTCTCCAGGTATTTATATATAGTTATATGCAGAAAAATGGCAAATACTTAAAACAAGGGAAAAGATTTCCTTCAGATGCAGACAAGAACAAAGTAAATGGAATCAAAGAAGGGTACACAACTGACTTCAGTGGTATTTCTAAATTTTTCTTTCCAAAAAAAAATGGGAATTGGGCAAAATGTTAAGAGTTGACAAAGTGATGAGTACATAAATGTTATATTTTTGATATTTCCTTTCCTACATTTTTGTATATTTGAAGTGTGTGTAACTTCTCAAAATGGTATTTCAATGTTAAATTTGTTGTCAAGATAGTTCCTTATTCCTCTGTCAAGCTTTTAAGTTCAGAACCATTTCCCAAGGCCACAGAAAGTATGTAAAAATTAACATACCAGGCCTCTGACATTCTACACAAATTGTCTATACATGAGTGTTTCAGCTAAAAAGCAGACCCATAGTACCCTGATTATTTTATTAGCCACCTATCTGGCATTCTTGCTTCAATCCTTGCTCCCACGGAAATCTATCCTTCTCATAATAGTCAAGGTGATCTTTTAAATCATATCACATTATCATATGCTCAGAACTTTAAGTTACCACATCCTGAAAGGCCTTCCCTAATTAGAGACAGCTGATCTCTCTGACCTCATCTCTTGGGCTCACATCAACCACACTAACCTCCTTATTACTCCCTGAATATGCCACACATCCTCTCACCTCAGAGTCTTCACACTGGGTTTCCCTTACGCCTTTACTTCCTCCAGGTCTCAGCTCAAATATCATTAGACACCTTCCACAACCATCCTTTATACAAAAGAACACTCATCATCTCCAGCAATTCTTTGTTCCTTTTAACCAGCTTTTGCTTTTACTTCAAGGTACTTATAATCATCTAAATATTTATTTTAAAAATATGTCTGTTTTCTTCATTCCTACCCCCAACATATAAGTTCAATGAGAAAAGAATTTTCTTCTGTTTTGCTCACAGCTGTATCTCCAGTGGCTTGAATAGTATCTGTGGTGGTGGTTTAGTAGCTAAGTCATGTCTTGTAACCACATGGACTGTAGCCCACCAGGCTCCTCTGTCCATGGGATTTCCCAGGCAAGAATACTGGAGTGAGTTGCCATTTCCTTCTCCAAGGGATCTTTCCAACGTAGGGATCGAACCCACGTCTCCTGCATTACAGGCAGATTCTTTACTGATGAGCCACCAGGGAAGCNACCACATGGACTGTAGCCCACCAGGCTCCTCTGTCCATGGGATTTCCCAGGCAAGAATACTGGAGTGAGTTGCCATTTCCTTCTCCAAGGGATCTTTCCAACGTAGGGATCGAACCCACGTCTCCTGCATTACAGGCAGATTCTTTACTGATGAGCCACCAGGGAAGCCCTGGAATAGTATCTAGGAAATAGCAAATGTTCAAGTGTTTCTGTTCTCCTAATAATCAGGTTCTCCCAATAATCTCCTGAAAATATAATAATAGTATGCTAAGTTCTGAAAATATGCAAAACTATCAAGTTTGATAAATAGTACTATAATCAAGGAAATAAGTTTTTTTTAAAGTATACCAACTCAGTAATTAAAACATTTTGCAGTAAGCAAGTAGTAGTAAACTACAAACTATGGCCAAATTTTCAGTAAATAAAGGTGACATCTCTTTCTAGTTCTGCATCTAAATTTAGTAACTAGTTATGGCTTTTTCCCTTCTTCCAGAAATATCCTGAAATTTCTGTCTATAGATTAAAAGATATATTTAAATGTATACTTATCTATGCTGATAATTGTAAAAAGTAATCATTCTGAGTTAATTAAAATTTTGAAAAATGGCTAATTATGTATGTAATGATTAAAACAAGAGAGGCTATGCATATATTTGCCTTTGTTAAATATTGATTTAAGGATTTCTAATGTGTTTTTACAACATGTAATTTTGAGAGCAAATTGTACACATCAGAAAACATTTGGTATCATAATAATTAATCTGATTTCTTTACAAACATAAAGCACAAGTCCGCCGGGAAACATTTAAACAACTTAGAGTAAACACATTCTAGATGTCATACAATTTATTATAAGGACCCCAGAGCCATAACTATTTAATTAAAATAAATCTGGACTATCCCTTGCTTGTATTACCTAACATTAAGGTATTACCTAACATTACCTATACATTAAGGTATTAATAGTAGTTAAGGACTTCACACATATTTCAATATCAAAAGGCACCAAAAAAATTACATATAGCTTAAAATATATTACATGAACCACCAAAAGGAATAAAAACCAAAGGAGAAAAGGGCCTCCATTCATTTACTCAACAAATATCTAATGAAGACCTACTATCTATGTATTAAGTGCAATATTCCTGAGAATACTCCTGGATTAGTCTATCCACCTGAGTTAATATTAAAAATAATTCCCCTGTCCTTCAACTTAAGACAGTCTTGTGCTTTAGACAAACACCAGTTTCTCTGTTCTTCAGCTTTCTTTAATCCAAAAAATGAGAATAATATTGCCCTTATCCAGCATCCAAATAGCTGACATTCTATCGTTTACTGGTCTCCAGAATATATTTGACAATTAGTCACATACTGACTTATGATACTTCTTTTCCTAAAGCTTTAAATTATTATTTAATATAATTGGCCATAAGATTTATATATGAAAATCAACTATATTTCTATATATACCACCAAAAGTTAGAAAACATAATTTAAAAGGACAATGTTTCACACCTCCCTCAAACACAAAGAGACATTCTAACACAATAAAGTATTTAAGAACAAATTAATGAAGTAGATTGAAATAGACAAAATTAAGTGTAAGTCCTGTATTCCAGTCATTTGTTGCTGCATAACAAATTCCTCCAAATTCCTCCTGCCTAAAACCACCATTTAATTTTGCTAATGGCTTTGCAGACCAGACATTGAAGAAATCAGCTGAAGAGTTCTTCCCTGGGATCACTCATGTAATTGAGTCAGGCACTGGCTGAAGTTGTATTCATTTGAAGGCTCAACTGCACTGATGTCCAAGATGGCTCACTCATGTGGCTAGCACTTGAGGCTGGAAATTCCTAAGAGCTTATTTGTGGCTGTGGCTATCTCCTCCATGGTGGTCTTCAGATATTTGGATGTTTCGCATATGGCTAATTTCCTCCAGTGCAAGCATCCTCAGAGAACCACTGGGAGCTATTTGGCTTTTTCTAACCTAGCCTCAGAAGTCTAGTGGCATTACTTCTGCCTCAGCTCAGATTCAAAGGGAGGGGAATGAGACTCCACCTGTTGGTGGGGAGTAACAAGGTCATACTGTAGAAGACCATGTAGGATGATAAAAACTTTGGTAGATATCTTGATAGACTGTACAATCTACCACAATCTTATGCATAAAACTATAAAGATACACATATAATAAAGAAGTTGTAAACAAGTGCAAGAATATCATATATTCATAGGCAGGAAAACTGGACATTGTAAATATGTCAATTTTATCTACATAGATGAACAAATCTAATGTGATTCCCATATTTCCAATAAGATTGTGTATAAACTTTGAAAAGCAGATTCCAAATTTTATATGGATTACCAAATGGCCAAGTATAGCCAAAACACTGCAGGGAAGGAAAAATAAGGTAACCGTACTGTCCTACTAGATATCAACCCTTATAACAAGGCTGTCTTAACATAATGTGGACCTTGATGGAGAAATAGACAAATAAAAGAGAAAGACCAGAGACAGACTCATGCATATATGGAACTGCAATCTGTAAGTAACACTGCAGAAATCTGTTAATAATGAAAGACAACTGGTTTTCCAAATGGGATAATATTTTACTTATATCTACCTTATACCAGGTGGATTAGCAACTTAAATGTTAAAAGCAAAATATTTAAAATATTCAATAGAAAATATAGGGAAATATCTTCTTGATCTTAGGACACAGAACATTCTCTGAACAAGACAGCAAAAGCATGAACCACAAGAGAAAAGACTGATAAATAAAGATTGACACATTTAAATTAAGAGCTCCTTTTCAACAAAGACATTGTAACAAAAGTAAAAAGATAGTTCTTACTGTACAAATCTAATAATGATAAATCTCGAAAATTCATAGTAACTGTTCATGAAATTGTTTATCTAAAAATGTTTTACACAAACTAGCAAAGAACAAGCCTATACAAAAAATTCAAGGCATATACGAATAAAACTAAGCCAATACCTATATCTAAAAACAGTTTCAATCTCATTATTTTAATGGTACACATAAAACTTTTATGCCAGATGGAGATCAATAATGTAAATATATATATATAGTTTAAAAAAATCAGTAAACAAACACTTTGACCCTACCACTGTCTCAAGAAAGTCATAAGTGATTTTTAATAACATGTTAAACAGTGAACAAGGTAAGAAACAAAAGTCATAATAATCTCATTGACATTAACATGCACAGTACCATCCCATAAACTCTGAATCTTGCTGAGCAGCTGGCATTCTGAGATACACAATTAGTGGAGACACAGTCACTGATATTAGGGCTATAATCTAGGCAACAAGAAATACTGATAAAATACATATATATGAAAGGCAAGTCAAATTTTCACCTAAGTCTCAAATCAATCTTTTTTTCTATACCTTCACCATTTCTGTAACCACTCCTAAATAATCTCTTGCACTGATTATAGTCTATCCCAATCTACTGAGTATACTGCAGCCATAGTAACCTTTTTTGAAATGTAAGAGGACTAAAGATGCCTTTTTTGGTGAGACTTCAAATTCAGAAACATTTGGCACAGGGCTAAAATAGAGAGAGGGCAGGACTCACATGACTGAACAATGGAAGCACAGCAGAATTCACCTACACTGCTTCTGTAATTAGGAAATAAGTGCCTACTTACCCTAGGAGGAAAACAAGGATTCTTCTTCAGAAAACTAAACCACAACAACCTCCAGACACTGATACTTGGAGGTTGCGCCAAGGAAAATGCCAGCCTATCAAAGAATATTTAAGTGAAGTCCACCAGGAGACAAGCAATCAGCTCTTTAATGTCTCAGAAAAGCAGAAAGAATTTTTATGTCCAAAGGTAAAATGCTATAAAAAATAGTAAGAAAAAGTTCTTGGGAAATAAATGTCGTAATAGTAGAAACAAAGAATTCAGTAGAAAGAATTGAAAATAAAGCTGAGGAAATCTCTCAGAAAAGAGAATAGAAAATTAGAAAAGCAATCCAAGAGTCTTCCATTCAACTGAATAGAGATCAGCAAACTTTTTCTGCAAAGGATTGGACAGTAAATAGTTTAGGCTTTGCCAGCCATATGATCTCTTGATGCAACCATTCAATTCTGCTGTTGTAGTATGAAAGCAGCCAAAGATAGTACATAAACAAATGGGGCCCACAACAGGCAAGATTTTGCCTGTGAGCTATAGTTTGCTGACCCTTGCGGTAAAAGGATATTTTAAAAAGAGAGGACAAAAAAAAAAACAAAACACAGAGGAATAAATAATCAATAAGAAAAATTCCCAGGGGCTTCCTTGGTGGTCCAGTGGTTAAGAATCCATCTGCCAATGCAGGGAACACAGGTTTAATCCCTTATCCAGGAAGATCACACATGCTGTGAGACAACTAAGCCCATGCACCACAAATACTGAACCTGCACTCCAGAGCCCATGAGCTCCAACAACTGAAGCCTGCATGCCCTAACCCCATGCACCAAAACAAGAGAAGCCACTGCAATAAGAAGCCAACACAGTGCAACTAGAGCAGCCCCTGCTTACCGTAACTACAGAAAGTCCTAGAGCAGCAATGAAGACCCAGTGCAGCCAAAAATAAGTAAATAATTTTTAAAATATATATTTTATGAAAAGGAAAGAAAAATTCACAGAACTAAAATCATGAGTTTTTAAATTGAAAGTGTCCAATACAAAGCATATCACATTACCAAATTTCAGAACACCAGGGTAAACAGATCACAAAAGTTCCCAAAAGGAAAAAAAACTTGGTCCTATACAAAGAATGGGAAACTAGATGATACTTACTTTTTAAGAGCAACAGTAAATTAGAAAGCCTTCAAAGCTGAAAAAGAATTCTATACCTACTGAAATTAGCAATCACATGTGAGGGGAGAATAACGGTATTTATCAGACACATAATAAATTAAAATTTTACCTCTAAGGTACCCTTATTTGAGAGCTATTGAAAGATATATTCCAACAGAACAATGGAGTAAGTCAAAAATGAGGAAGATGTGATATCCAGAAAAAACAGGAACCCAACTCGGGGACAACTGAGGAAGTCCTAGAACAACAGCTGTGCAACAAACCTAGAAAATGAGTTCAGATTGGCAATGGCAGAATAACGGTTTCGGGAGAATGTCTTTAGGATAGAGAACTGAGGTGACATATTTGAGCATATGAAAAATATTGACAGCATTGTGGCAGAGATGTGGAGCATTTTTTAAAAATTAAATAAAAATATATAAAAAACAGGAAATTTTTTTAAATGAAAAGATTATTAACTCCAAAAGAGGCAAAAGGACAGTTAACATCATACTTAGCAATAAAAAAGACAAAGTATTTCCTTTAAGGTCAGAAACAACACAAGAATGTCCACTCTTAGCACTTTTATTCAACATAGTATTGTAAGTTCCAGCCACAGCAATCAGATGAGAAAAAGAAACAAAAGGAATCCAAACTGAAAAGAAAGAAGTAAAACTGTCACTGTTTTCAGGTGACATAATACTTAGAAAATCCTAAACGTACCACCAGCAAACTACTAGAGCTCAATGAATTCGGTAAATTTGCAGGATGCAAAATTAATATACAGAAATCTGTTGCATTCTATATACTAACAACAAAGTAATCAGAAAGAGTAATTAAGTAAATAATCCATTCACCACTGCATCAAAAAGAATAAAATATCTAGGAATAAACCTACCTAAGGAGGTAAAAGACCTATACCTGGAAAACTATAAAACACGAAAGAAATGAAGATGACAGAAACAGACGGAAAGATATACCATGTACATGGATTGGAAGAGTTAACATTCTTAAAATGACCATACTCCCCAAAGCAATCTATATATTCACTGCAAACCCTACCAATATGCCAAAGGCATTTTTCACAGTACTAGAACAAATAATTTTTAAGTTCGTATGGAAACAAAAAAGATCCTAAATGGCCAAAACAATCTTGAGAAAGAACAGACCTGGAGGAATCATGCTCCCTGACTTCTGACTACAGTACAAAGCTAAAGTAATCAAAACAGTATGGTACTGGCACAAAAACAGACACATAGATAAGTGGCACAGAATAGAGAGCTGAGAAATAAATCCACCTACTCATGGTCAATAAATCTACAACAAGAGGCTAGAATATACGATGGAAAAAAGTCGTCTCTTCAGTAAGTAGTGGCAGGATAGTTACATGTAGAAGAACGCAATTAGAAAATTCTCTAAAACCATATACAAAAATAAACTCAAAATGGATTAAAGACTTAAATGTAAGACCAGAAACCATAAAGCTTCTAGAAAAAAAACACAGGCAGAACACTCTGACATAAATCTTAGCAATATTTCTTTTGGATCTGTCTCCTAAAGAAAAGGAAACAGAAGCAAAAATAAACAAATGGGACCTAATCAAACTTAAAAGCTTTTGCACAGCAAAAGAAACCATTGGCAAAACAAAAAGAGAACCTACTGGATGGGAGAAAATGTGTGCTAATGATGTGACCAATAAGGGGTTTATACCCAAAGTATATACACGACTCGTATAATTCAACAGCAAAAACACCAAACAACCCAACTAAAAAATGTGCAGAAGACCTAAGCAGACTCACAGATATAGAGAACAAATTGATGATTACCATTAAGGACAGGGAAAGGAGGTGGGGCAAGATAGGGATAGGCAACTAAGAGACAATCTACTTCATAGAAAATAGATAAGCTACGAGGATAAATATATCCTTGTACAATACAGGGAATATAGCCAATATTTTATAATAACTATAAATGGAATATAACCTTTAAAAATTGTGAATCACTATGTTATATACCTATAAATTATATAATACCGTATATCAACTATATCTCAATTAAAAATAAACACTAAACACATTTTAAAAGTCATTAGAGTAAAACTGACATTTTAAAGAAAACAAAGCAAAAGTCTGTACTGTTTATCACTATTTGGCTTAGCAAGAAACAATGTCTTTATAATCAAAACAATGAGATATCAATGACTCATTTAACCAAAAATTATAATAATATAAATATGGGGGAAGGAAATAAGAGAGTAGTGTGGAAAGCTAGATCTGCACCTCATATAACAAGAAGTGAAGAGGCTATGTCTAAACCTGATTAAGAAATAAGTCTACACATGGTATTTAGGAATAAAGAGCTAAATGCCAGAGAACATGGCCAAAAGGATTAAAAGTAGTTTCTTAAAAGAAGGACCTGGAGATTTAGAAGGGTAGGTGCTATGTCTTTTTACTTGGCTTTTAACCATGTAAATATATGAATTTCAAAAATTAATTTAAAATAATTAACATGTATCAAAAAGCCAATAAATGGCAAATAATATTTACAACACTATATTACTGCATCAGTCTTATAAAAAGAAGATCAATTATTTTAAAATTATAAGGAACTCAGAAGACAACAACATAATATATGCAAGGGACGTGAACAGACAATTCATTTTTTAAAAATTTACTATCCAAGGTACATATAAAAAGTTTCACCTTTCAAAGCAATGAAAGAAAAAGTCCAGATTAAAACAACAAAGCAGCATTATTTTAACCTACTAATTAGCAAAAATTTGAGGAATGAGTAGTATTAATATTGTAAAATGGATTCATAGTGAAAGTGTGTTAATATATCATTTCTGGAGAAAATTTTGGTAATATTATTCGAAACCTTAAAAAGATGACTGACTTTTGATTCAATAATTTCTGCTAAAAATGCATCTTTAAGGAAATAGTTACAAATACAATAAAAGGATTCAGCTACAAGGGTATTTATTTTAGCAAAATTTCCTTAAGACTGTCTTTTTCATATTGATTTACCTGAAACAATAAAATAGCCGTACCTGAACTGTACGTCCCGCATTGATATGCTCTTCATGCAACTTGTCCCAGACTCTGCACCTCTGATACTGTAGGAAAGTAAAAGAAAGGTACTGAATTTTTTAAATCACTAAGTGATTATTCTCAGTTTACCACAAAAATCCCCACTCACCCACCCAAACTTAAACATGCAAGCTAAAAAAGTTACTGACTTAGTAGTGGGAATTAACTGTCCAAAGACCATACAGGTAGGAAGTTTTCAAAAACATTACACACAAAATTCTGGCCAACGGTAAAACAAATAAAAACCACTAAATACTATTTACTTTCTTTTACTGAAAAAGAGTATGTGTTTTGTCTATAATGCATACTCCTTGGAGGTGAAAAGAATAAAGATTGAGAATGTAAAAGAATGTGAAAAATGAAAAGATTAACAGCATTCATCAGATATTCTTACTATGTATTACATGAAGATTTTGAAATGTCTGTTAATGATAGAGTCAACTACTGAAAACTAAAATCTCATTTGAGAAAAAGGAACATTGATATCACAGACTAGAAAGTATGTGAAAATGAGAATGAACATTTTATATATTTTAGCTTTTCACCTAGATTATGTTTAGTTTTCAGAGTTTCATCTAAGAAACTTAATGAGCATAATGGAAAATTTTTCATTTGAGAAGAACCATAGCAAAATGTGGTAACATGACAATATTTGCACAAAATATATAACAATGTCAAATATCACATATTATTTTTGGTTGAAATTTTTAAAATCCAAATAATTAAGATGTCAGTAGATGAGGATAATGACATTAAACATATTTTTGGTATACCACCCACACACACACATACATACACACACACACAAAATCATCCTAGAAATATTCTGAAAGCACATAAACATGAAAATGACCCATATATATATATAAAGGCCTAATAGATTATAAAAGGAGAGCACTAAAATTTTTTCAAGGGTATTTTTATATTCTCTATTGTTAACAATGCAGCAAAAAGAAAACTCTTGATAACTCCTAAATTTTTTAACATCATCTAAGAACAATAGCTATTAAGCTTAAAAATAACTAGAAAGAGACACATGTGCCCCAATGTTCATTGCAGCACTGTTTATAATAGCCAGGACATGAAAACAACCTAGATGTCCCTCAGCAGATGAATGGATAAGAAAGCTGTGGTACATATACACAATGGAATATTACTCAGCCATTAAAAAGAATACATTGGAATCAGTTCTAATAAGATGGATGAAACTGGAACCAATTATACAGAGTGAAGTAAGCCAGAAAGAAAAACATCAATACAGTATACTAACACATATATATGGAATTTAGAAAGATGGTAATGAGGACCCTGTATGCAAGACAGCAAAAGAGATACAGATGTGTAGAGCGGACTTATGGACTCTGAGGGAGAAGGAGAGGGAGAGGGAGAGGGAGGGATGATTTGGGAGAATAGCATTGAAATATGTNCTAACACATATATATGGAAGTTAGAAAGATGGTAATGAGGACCCTGTATGCAAGACAGCAAATGAGACACAGATGTGTAGAGCGGACTTTTGGACTCTGAGGGAGAGGGAGAGGGTGGGATGATTTGGGAGAACACCATTGAAATATGTATACTATCATGTAAGAAACAAATCACCAGTCTATGTTCGATGCAGGATGCCTGGGGCTGGTGCATGGGGATGATCTGGAGGGATGATGTGGGGTGGGAGGTGGGAGGGGGGCTCATGTTTGGGAGTTCATGTACACCCGTGGCAGATTCATGTCAATGTATGCCAAAACCAATACAGTACCGTAAAGTAAAATAAAGTAAAAATAAAAATTAAAAAAAAAAACTAGACTATATTGAAAATATATTTGCCAAACATAAACTTAAAACCACTACCCAATCAAATAAATTTAAAATTTACTACTTTCACTTCAAATAAGAATTGAATGATGCCAGCAGATTCGGTATAAATGTTCTTTTAGATAGTGTTATATTAATAAAAAGAAGGGAATGGAAGCCAAAGACACATATCTGAAAACAAGTCACTTTAAAATTTATTACTTAATACTAATCTGTCATGATATTTTAAATAAAAATTAATGTTAAGAAAACAGGGAATCCAGAGAAGTCAGGGCTGCAAGAATTCATGGAGCAGAGTATCAGAGAAGAAAAAGCTACATGTGAGGATATAACTGCATTAACAGGAGAGGACCATACAGAGAGAGAGTTTCAGAGATCCGCAGGGTTTTGCTTTTGAGTCTTCAGCTGAGTACAGAGCAGCACAAGCACATAAGGAAACTACCTGAAGACAGAAAAAGACCAGGTAGGCTCATCACCCCAAATCACACAAGCCCAAAAACAGTTTATGTGACCACCAGTCAGAGTAGAAAAATCTCTCAACATACTGGAATCAGGCAGAGTACTCCAAAGTATTGTACTGTGGGGGAGGGGAATTAGGCATGGAACAAAGGCTATTCTGATCCTCTGCAAGCTTAAAAGAGCCTCAAAAGGATCAAACTGTTCCTAAATAACTTAATTGTGTCTCAGAATAAATAAAGTTCAAAAGTACTCAAAGAAATTTTGGAATATTCAGTATCCAACAAATTCAGAATGTCTGGCATCTAATAAAAAATTACCATGCATGCAAAAAAAAAAAAAAAAAGGCAGGAAAATATGATCTGTAATAAGAAAAACCAATCAACAAAAACAGATTTAGATATGATAGAGATAATGGAATTAACAGACAAGGATATTAAAAGTTATGATATTAAAAGTTCCATGTTTAAGAAAGCTGAAGAAAATTGAAGATACAGAGATATGAAAGATATTTTTTAGTCAATTCCTAAAATTAAAAAGATAGCTGAAATGAAAAATGAAATGGATGAACAGAAGGTTAAGACATGCAAAGAAAAGATCAGTAAATTTAAAGATGTAAAACAGAAACCATCCAAAATGAAACAGAAAAAAAAGATGGCCAATAAATGAATATAGTATCAATAATCAAAGGCCAATTGAAAGTAATATTGAAAATTGAAAGCAATTGGTATGCAGTTGGACTCCCTGAAGGAGAGAAAAAATATGTGAAAAATTAATGAGATACTGGCTGAGATGGTAGAGCAAGAAGACCCTGAGCTCACCTCCTCCCACAGGTGCACCAAAATTACAACTATTTTCAGAGCAAGTATGGATAAGAACAACTTAAAGACTACCAGAAGAGATTTTCCACAACTAAAGATATAAAGGGGGACAATTTTTGTCCATATAGTTTATGGACAAAAGATACAAACTTTCAATCATAAGATATATAAGAGTTAGGGAGATAATGTATAACATGACTAAGATAATTACCACTGCTGTATGTTACATACAAAAGTTGTTAAACAGAGAGTAAATCCTAGTCTATTTTTTTTGTATCTGGTCTTTTATTTTGTATCTGTATGAGATGATGGACATTCATTATTTCTTTGTGATAATCATTTCATGATGTATGTAAGTCAAATCATTATGTTGTACACCTTAAACTTACACAGTTCTGCATGTCAGTTATATCTCAACAAGAAAGAAAAAAAAAGAAAAATGAATGGCCAAAGCTTTTCCAAATTTGGTAAAAACTATAAACCCACAGATCCAAGAAACTCAAGGAATACCATAAATAAGAAAATGAAGAAAATTATACTACTGCGTATCATAACAAAAGTACTTACAATAAGTGATAGTAAAATCTAAAAAAGAGTAAAGGGTTGCCATCTATGGGGTCGCACAGAGTCGGACACGACTGAAGCGACTTAGCAGCAGCAGCAGCAGCACTTCCAGGACAGTATTGAGTAACAGGAGAGGTGTTCAATGGCTCATTAGCTCGGTTAGAGTACAGTGCTAATTATTAGGAGAGGTAGAGAGTATCCCTGTCTTGCTCCTGACTTTAATGGGACTATTAAGAATAATATTTCCTATTTGCCTTGATTCATGGACCTAACATTCCAGGTTCCTATGCAATATTGCGCTTTACAGCATCAGATCTTGCTTCCATCACCAATCATATCCACAACTGGGTGTTGTTTTTGCTTTGGCTCCATCTCTTCATTGTTTCTGGAGTAATTTCTCCACTGATCTCCAGTAGCATATTGGACACCTACTGACCTGGGAATTCATCTTTCAGTGTCCTGTCTTTTTGCCTTTTCATACTGTTTATGGAGTTCTCAAGGCAAGCATACTGAAGTGGTTTGCCATTCCCTTTTCCAATGGACCACAACTCCATCTCTTCATTGTTTCTGGAGTAATTTCTCCACTGATCTCCAGTAGCATATTGGACACCTACTGACCTGGGAATTCATCTTTCAGTGTCCTGTCTTTTTGCCTTTTCATACTGTTTATGGAGTTCTCAAGGCAAGCATACTGAAGTGGTTTGCCATTCCCTTTTCCAATGGACCACATTGGTGACTGCAGCCATGAAATTAAAAGACGCTTACTCCTTGGAAGGAAAGTTATGACCAACCTAGACAGCATATTGAAAAGCAGAGACATTACTTTGCCAACAATGGTCCATCTAGTCAAGGCTATGGTTTTTCCAGTAGTCATGTATGGATGTGAGAGTTGGACTATAAAGAAAGCTGAGCACCAAAGAATTGATGCTTTTGAACTGTGGTGTTGGAGAAGACTCTTGAGAGTCCCTTGGACTGCAAGGAGATCCAACCAGTTCATTCTAAAGGAGATCAGTCCTGGGTGTTCATTGGAAGGACTGATGTTGAAGCTGAAACTCCAATACTTTGGCCACTTCATACGAAGAGCTGACTCATTTGAAAAGACCCTGATGTTAGGAAAAATTGAAGGCAGGAGGAGAATGGGATGACAGAGGATGAGATGGTTGGATGGCATTACTGACTCAATGGACATGAGTTTGAGCAAACTCTGGGAGTTGGTAATGGACAGGGAGGCCTGGCCTGCTGCAGTCCATGGGATCACAAAGAGTCAGACATGACTGAGTAACTGAATGGAACTGAATAATATTGGGTGATAAGATGTGTATATATGTACATGTGGGATTGATTTATATCTACCATATTGGAGAAGTATTCTTTCATCAGAATATTTGAGGAATGAATATTCCATTATACCTCCTTTTTACCATTTCTCTTAGTCTTTTTTTCTGTTTTTAATTATGTATGTGGTGAATTAGATTAATGGGTTTCCTTCTATTATACCACTCTATCCTTCCTGAAATAAACTATAGTCAAGCTGCTTTCAAAGTATACTGCAAAATTATGTTCATTTAGGCATTTTCCATCTATATTTATAAATGGAACTGAGCCATAGTTTTTCTGTCGTACAATCTCTATAAGATTTTGGCTTCATAAAGTAGTGGAATGTTTGCTTCTTTCTCTGTGCTTTTGAACAGCTTTAATAGTATAAGAATGGTTGATTCTGTGAAAATTTGAAAGAAGTTGCTCATTAATGTGTCTGGGTTCAGCATTTTTTCTTTGAGGTATAGCTTTTGACAGCTTCTGTCCATGGTTATTTGTGTATTTAGATTTTCTACTGTCTCTGAGTCCCAGATGATAATGTATATTTCCTTGAGTATTATCCATTTCTTCCAGATTTTAAATTGTAATAAGGCCAAGTTTTCACTTGTATTTCTCATTATTTCCTCTTACCCATGCTTGTAAGCCCTTTCTCATTCCTAATTTGTATATTTATATCTTGTCGTGGTTTTTTTTTGGGTGAGCCACAAGACTTGTAGAATCTTCGCTCCCCAACCAGAAATTGAACCTCGGCCCTTGACAGTGAAAGCACAGAGGCCTAACCACTGGACCACCAGGAAATTCCCTATTTAGTCTTTTTTCATCATGTTAGCTAGTGGTTTATCAGTTTTATTGTTTGCTTTCCTCCAACCTCAAAGAAATAGATCTTAGATTTATAATCAATTGCTTTTCTGCTATTGAAATAATTCATTTTGCTTTTATCTTTATTAATTTCTTCCTTTTGCTCTCTTTAAACTTTGCTTTGTTGTGACTTTTTTCCTCTTCTAATAATTTCCTTTTTCATCTGCTTTGTTAATGAAATTTTATTTTTTCTTATTTAGCAATAAAAGTGTGTAAGGTCATGAATTTTCTTGTGAATACAACTGGCTGTGTTCCATAAGTAATGTTTTGCTGATTTAGTTTTTAAATAATCTATACTCAGTTTTTAAAACTTTATACTGAAGTATAATACACACCCAGAAAAGCAAATATATCAAGGTATGTTCAGTTTGGTGAATATTCAGAAATTCAACACCCAGATTAAAAGAACATGGACTTCCCTGGTGGTCCCATGGTTGAATCCACCTTGCAACACAGGGAACAAGGGTTCAATCCTTGGCCCAGGAAGATCCCGCATGACTCGGAGCAAACAAGCTCGTGCACCACAACTACTGAGGCTGGGCTCGAAAGCCTGTGCCCCGCAGCAAGAGAAGCACTGCAGTGAGAAGCCTGTGCCCCACGACTAGGGAGTGGCCCCTGCTTGCCGCCCCTGGAGAAAACTCTTACGCAGCGATGAAGACACAGTGCAGCCAAAAATAGCTAAAATAAAATAAATACATAAAATTATAAAAAAAATAAAGAAAACATCACCAATACCCAGAAGCAGTCACACAATTTACAGGGCCCTAAGAGAAATGAAGATGCAATGTTCCAGTTTTATTAAGAACTTTAAGATGGTGACTGCAGAGCTTGAAGTCAGCTGTGGGGTCTTTCAAAGCACAGGGCCCTATACACAGGCCCCTGAAGCTGGCTCTTCGACTCCCCTCTTGGCTCTCTTCTCATCCTCAGCCGCCCCCTCTACCAGAGGTAGTCAGTGTCTTGACTTCAAATAAAGACGATAGTTTGGTCTATACTCTTGCATCCAGCTTCTTTTGCTCAACTTTAGATTTATGAGGATCATTCATACTTTCACATGCAGTTGAAGACCATACATTCACACAGCTATATGCTTAAAACTAATTTATAATTCAGTTTTGGTTTGTCACTGACTGAAGGGTTATTTAGGAAAGCTTGAAAAATTTTCCTAGGGATTGAGTGCTAAGTTCTAACTTCCTAGTTTCAGAGGTGGAGCTAGAAACAGGCTTTTCTTCCTCTGAATGAGTAAATCTTTGTCACTGCATGTACAGTATGAGTAAGCTCCTCCTTTTCTTCTGATACCCAGTAAGGAAGAAAAAGGAAGAAAGCTAGTCAAAGAAGGTAGTTAAAAGCCAACAGGTTTTTAAAAAAAAACACTTTTTAAAATATCTCCAAAGTAGTAGCATCTGCAAACCCTGGAAACAAGGTTAGAGCCTACTTTTTAAAAAAATTATGTCTATTTATTTTATTTGTCTATGCAGAGTGTGGGATATTTTTAGTGGTGGTATGCAAGATCTTTAGTTGCAGCATTTGAAACTCTTAGCACGTGGGATCGAGTTCCCTGATCAGAGATCGAACCCAGGCCCCCTGCAGAGTCTTAGCCACTGGACCATCAGGGAAGTCCCCAGTCAGAGCCTACTTGTTAGACTCAAATCCAAGGGTAGGGCAGCAAATGGTATTCATCCCAATGGTTGCTAAGAACGTTGGGTAAGAGCTTCAGCACCCTATTGCATCCAGTCATGGTTGACTCTGGGGCCCTGAACTGGGGTATGCCTTTGGGTGAGCAAGTGGCTTTTTCTGTGAAGATGGAGGAAAGTGGCCCTATAGACCTTCCCCCGAGACTGCACAGTGATAGTGGTGGTGGTGGTTTAGTTGCTGTCATGTCTGACTCTTTGCAACCCCATGAACTGTAGCCTACCAGGCTTCTCTGTCCATGGGATTCTCCAGGCAAGAATACTGGAGTGGGTAGCCATTTCCTTCTTTAGGGGATCTTCAAAACCTAGGGATCGGATCTGCGTCTCTTGCATTACAAGTGGCCTCCTGCATTGCATGCAGATTCTTTCTTTTTTTCTTTTTTATTTACTTATTTATTTTAATTGGAGGCTAATTACTTTACAAGATTGTAGTGGGTTTTGCCATACATTGACATAAATCAGCCATGAGTGTACATGTGTTCCCCATCCTGAAAAAATATGGAATTTTTCATGGATTTTCTTGTCATCCTTCCACAGGGGCCATGCTAATTTTCTCTGTATCATTCCAATTTTAGTATATGTGCTGCCGAAGCAAGCACTGCAAGCAGATTCTTTACTGCTGAGCCACAAGGGAAGCCCATGCAGAGACGCAGGATGCCACTAATAAATACTGCCAACAACCTGCCTGTACATTAATTAGGACTGGGCTGAGGCGTGTTGAACATTGGTAGAATAAGTGACTAGTACTTGGGATCCATTAGGCCTGGCAGAGATTTGCCCTGTAAGTGTAGGCTTGAAAACAATATTTAGTACTCAGCACTTTCTAGTCACAAGAATTGCAACTGGCATCAGGACTAAATCTCAGATGTGCTCAGAAGTATTTCCTTGGTCAACACTGGTTACAAAGCCAGAAGTGATTGTGAGATTGAGCCAAGAGACAAAGCTAGTCTCGTAAGTCTGGTGTGGGCACTTCCTTCTAATGCAGTGGTCCCCAACATTTTTGGCACCAGGGACCAGTTTCACAGAAGACAATTTTTCCACAGACTGGGGTAGGGTACGGGTGATTTCTAGATGATTCAGGAGAATTACATTTATTGTGCACTTTATTTCTAATCTAATGCCACTACTGATCTGAAAGGACATAGCGCGGTCCATAGCCCAGAGGTTGGGGACCCCTGTCCTGATATCAAACGCCATAACCTGAGGAGGCAGTCAGGGTTCTTCTCTTCCTATCACTAACCCTGTTTTCTCCTAGCATGAAATGACTTCCTCTGAGATTAGAGAAAAGACTGACCTCATCCAGCCACAGCCGGTTGATTCCTTCCAGAAGGAAGTGGTGAAGCCCTGTGTAGCTGTCAATTGCTCCCTGAACCTACTTAGTGCCTCCTTCTGGTGGCTGACCCCAAAGCTCACTAGAGCCTTTCATCTCTTAGCTAATTGCTTTCTTTTTGACTTTAATACACCCACAAGGTTTCACTAGCTTCACAATAGTGAAGATCACCTTTGCATGCCAAAAATGGTCCACTTTTCTGTTGTTCCTGATTTTCTGTTTCAAAGAACATTCAGTAGTTTCAGAATGTTCAGTTCAGTTCAGTTCAGTCGCTCAGCCATGTCCGACTCTTTGAGACCCCATGAATTGCACGCCAAGCCTCCCTGTCCATCACCAACTCCCAGAGTTTACTCAAACTCATGTCCAACAAGTTGGTGATGCCATCCAGCTATCTCATCCTCTGTCGTCCCCTTCTCCTCCTGCCCCCAGTCCTTCCCAGCATCAGAGTCTTTTCCAATGAGTCAACTCTTCGCATCAGGTGGCCAAAGTATTGGAGTTTCAGCTTCAACATCAGTCCTTCCAAAGAACACCCAGGACTGATCTCCTTTAGAATGGACTAGTTGGATCTCCTTGCAGTTCAAGGGACTCTCAAGAGTCTTCTCCAACACCACAGTTCAAAAGCATCAATTCTTCGGTGCTCAGCTTTCTTCACAGTCCAACTCTCACATCCATACATGACCACTGGAAAAACCATAGCCTTAACTAGATGGACCATTGTTGGCAAAGTAATGTCTCTGCTTTTCAATATGCTGTCTAGGTTGGTCATAACTTTCCTTCCAAGGAGTAAGCGTCTTTTAATTTCATGGCTGCAGTCACCATCTGCAGTGATTTTGGAGCCCCGAAAAATAAAGTCTGACACTGTTTCCACTGTTTCCCCATCTATTTCCCATGAAGTGATGGGACCAGATCCCATTATCTTAGTTTTCTGAATGTTGAGCTCAAATTCTTTGGTGCTCAGCTTTCTTCACAGTCCAACTCTCACATCCATACATGACTACTGGAAAAACCAGCCTTGACTAGATGGACGTAAATTATATTACAATAATACTACATAGACTCTGAGAGAAGAAACTGAAGTGTATTGTCATAAAGTTTTTATATGTGAAGTGATATATATATAACACATTACTTGAAGGCAGACTATCATAAGTTAAAGATGAATATTCTGAACTGTAAAGCAACCATTTAAAAATAAAAACAGAGCTGTAATTAATAAGCCAATAAAAGAGAAAAAATGGAATCTTAAAAATATGTAACTAATCCAAAAGGGAGTAAAACATGAAAAAAGGGGGAGAAAGAATAGGTGGAACAAATAAACAAAAAGAGCAAGATAGTAGATTTAAAGACAACCATTTGATAAACATCTATTCATTATAAAACCTATCAGAAACTTAAAAAAGAAGTTAACATCCTCAAACTCATAGAAGCATCTGCAAAAACTCTACATTTAACATCAAGTTTGGTGGTAAAATATCATTCCCTAATATTGGGAACAAGGTAAGGACTTCTGATCTTGCACTGGAGGCCATAACCAGGACAATAAGGTAAGAAAGGAAGTGAGAGAAGAAAGCAAAGGAGGGAAGGAAGGAAGGGAGGAGGAGAGGGGAAAGAGAGGAAACAGAGGAGAGAAAAGAAAGAAGGAAGTAGGCAGGCAAAGATTAGAAAGGAAAAAATAAAACAGTCTGTCGTCATGACTGTCTACATAGAAAATATCAAAGACTCGATTCAAAGAGACGGAAGAGGAATGATGGGCAGATTACCTGTCAAGAGATTTTATAAAACAGTTTGCCTTTGCCAAGGGCTTCTCCTTAGGGCTTCTCTCTAAAAGGTTTTTAAACATAGCAACTTTGGAAGGAAATATTTTCTAGATGCTATTGGATATACACTTTTCACAGAGTGGGCAGAAGGATTTGTCTCAGCATTATTTGCTCTTACGTGGCTTCCAGGCCATTAAGCTTTGCCCCAATATTTCAAGGTGGGTGGAACTCAGAAGGACATCCCCAGTGTGATTCAGATTCCGGTCTTTTCCTCTGCTGGATACTGCAGAGGTATTCTAATAAATACCTTTAAGTACTATGAATAAACTGGACCAAGTAAGAGGAAAAACTACAGAAAAAAATCATAGATACTGTTTTTCAGTCATTTCAGGAAGATGTTTTGTCTCACCACATGCATTCATGTTGTTCTTCATGTGTCTTATGGCCTCATGGTATACCAGTGGAACAGGCACAAGCAGAGAACCCAACATTCACAGAAACAGCCTTTCCCCTAGACTCTCCCAAAGAGACCAAAGCACATTCTTATCCTGGTGAGAAAAAGCCATGTCCACCATTCTCATCCTGGTGAACACCTTGTCTCCTTTTGCCCTCTCTTCTAGTTTATCATTTTGGATAACCCTGATTATGAACCCACACCACTGTGTGATGAACACCTCTGCACAGGACTTTTCAGGCTTCCTGACATTAATCCCTTTGTGCTCTTTGGCAGTGACACCAGGTCTCTCAGTTTCACTTTGTCTGCTGGGCAAGGAGAACAAATATTCCAAAAGTAGTACCCGGGCTAAGAGTTCTCTCTAGAACGCCTCACCATTTACTTAAACAACTTTATATATTTGTAGGCTCACATTTTATGTCATTTCATCTTCTAGAATATTTTGATTCAAAATTGAAAAACAATGATAATAATCCTGCCTCATACTGCATAGAGTATAAAAACATAAAAGCTAATCATAATTATTAAAAATGATTTTCCAAAATTATATAAGGTTTTCACTATGTGCTCAGTCACTCAGTCATATTTGACCCTTTGCGACCCCATGGACTGTAGCCTGTCAAGCTCCTCTGTCCATGGGGATTCTCCAGGTAAATCTGAAGTGGGTAGCCGTTCCCTCCTCCAGGGATCATCCCAACCCAGGGATCGAACCCAGGTATCCCACACTGCAGAAGGATTCTTTACCATCTGAGCCACCAGGGAAGCCCAAGTTATTTATTATAGGTTTGGGAAATTTTATGATGATATAACACAGAGAATGTTCAGGATTTAGGAGTTTAGGGTATAAAAGCACTTTAAACCTTATGCTGACACTTAAAAGATTTATTTAAATTTACAGGCATAGTAGGAAAAAAAGATGCTTCAGTTGGAGAGAAAAAGACCAAGAAATACTATGGAGCTGTAAAATTATATGTGGTATCCAAAGGACTGACGTAAAATCAATGTGTTTGTGGTATAATGTATGATGAGAAGATGATGAGAAAGAAGCAGAGAAAGTAGATGAAAGCTTCTTTTGCTGGATATAAAAGGATATCTCAACGATCTGAATGATCAGAACCCCTTATAGGGAAGATGATGGCTTTATGGAGGATTAACCAGATAGGATGAGAGTACTGTAGATGATGAAAAATTTTAAGTATTCAATTTAAATAAATTATTTATTAAACTCAATAAAAAAGAAAAAAAATCAAAGACTCAAAAAGTAAAGCTACATAATATTAACAGACAGTCCAATGAGCATAAGCCATAAAATTAGGATTACTCATGTAATGATGGTAAATAATATCCACCCTACAGTGAGGTTAAAAGTAATTCACCTTACTGTGTCTACCATATATGAAAAATGTAAAACTCAAGCACAAAAGATCTCAGGAATGTTGTGACTCTCCTAATGATTATAAACAATTAACTGACATCACCAATGTTGAGTACATGAAAACAATAACGTACTTGTTAAGTAACTCATTTCTAAGTATCAACTTTGCATTCAGGGATTCTTTATATAATATCTCAATCCTCAAAATAACACTATGAGAAAGATTTTAATGTTACCTTTACAACTCTCTAGAGATCAATCATGAAAGTGAAAGTGAAGTCGCTCAGTATTGTTCGACTCTTTGCGACCCCATGGACTGTAGCCCACCAGGCTCCTCCGTCCATGGGATTTTCCAGGCTATAGTACTGGAGTGGATTGCCATTTCCTTCTCCAGGGGATCTTCCCGACCCGGGGATCGAACCCGGGTCTCCCTCATTGTAGACAGACGCTTAACCGTCTGAGCCACCAATCATGGGCATCTACAGATTGCCCATGAATGGTTAAAATGGTGGTGAACCTGAAGGTCTACTGCACAGTGCTGTGTGGGGATGGTGTATTTGTATCTGACCCAGGTTGGAGTCAACCAGGTAATGTTCCACAGGATGTAACTAAGTTGGGATTTGAACAAAAAAACAAAGGTTGAAAGGTGAGCAAATGGAGTGGTACTGCTAATAAATGTAGGAAAGTCACAGTATTCAATTCTATTTTTTCTATTTTCCTTCTTCACTGGAAAATGAGCATAAAAATAGAACAGTCCACAATAGACAAGACTAAGAGGAAAACAAAAACCAAAAAAAGAGAACAAACTTAAATCATGCAATATTTCAGGCACAATATTAGAAGATTAATATATTTAGCAGCATGGTAATTTCAAGAAAGTAATTTAACCACTCCAAGTCTGCTTCCCCACCTAAAAAAAAAGAAGACAGTAAGAAGGCTAACCTATCGGGATGTTGTGAGATTAAATATGATAAATACAAAAACTTTATACAGCATTCAACAGATAAACACAACAGCTATGTCTTTACTATTATTATTATTATTTGCTCACGTGTCAAGTAAGTTGTAGAAGAGATTAGTGTCTTGGATGAAGACTGAATAGATGAAACCTTATGTCTCACAACAAAATTCTAAGAAAAAGAAAATAGCTCAGACCCTATGTTTGCTACACAATGTTAAACCTAAATTAGGTTTATTAAAGGCTGTCATTCCAAATACCTGCAAAGGAGAAAAGGCTTTAAATGATTTAATGTGTGTTAGGGGAGGGAATTACAAGAAATAACCCCCTAAAAATTTAGTTAAGTTGGGACCACTGACAAACATTTCTAAAATGCACTGTTTTTACAAAATGTCATTTTTTTGTATTATCTATTTGCACAGTGATGCTAGATAGATAAGTTAAAGTTTTGCTATAACTTGATGCAATTAGGATGCTTTTGGTTGCAAATAACAGAAAGCTCAAAGTTTAAAGAAAGGGCTTTACTAATAAAGATACTTATTACCTCATATAAACAGCACCCTCAAAGTGGGATGATAAATTCAAGGGTAGTTTGGTTCAGAAGCTTACAAGGTTGTCAACCACCCAAGTTCTGTCTGCTTTATTACCTTCAACAAAGAGTTTTCATTCTCATACTTATCCCCTCCTGGCTATAGTTACATATACAACATGGAGACATAAGACCAGCAGAACTGCTTCCTCCCGTGTACATCTTTATACAGTAGAAAAGTCTTTTCCAGAAGTTCCATATCCCAAACATGTTTTCCCTCGTCTCATTAGTCAGATATGTCTATTTTTCATTGCTAACCAAACACTGACAAGCATGAAATTATCATCATTAGACCCATTATCATCACCAGCTGTGCTGAGGCTTTCCTATCCTGTAACACAGGAGAAAGCAAACTGAATCAGGAGTCCAGCAGAAAAAAACTATGAGGGGGGAAATGTGATTGTAAGATTGAAACAAACATTCTCATACTAAAAAGAGAAATGGGAATAGTTTTTGTTGTAATCACAAGTTAAAAAAACAAATAAATGAAACCAAATCAAAAGTAACAAATCAACAAGACTGATTATATCTGATTTTGTACCACATTGTTCAGGCTTCATACTGCCTAAATAGTCCATATCACTCATTTTCACACCTGATTATATGTTTCCTCATCATATCTGAATATTTCCTATCATTTCTTTAACTGGAGGGTAAACTTCTTACAGAAACATAACTTTCAACGCTAAAAATATAAGAAACAGCAAATACCAACACTTATGAAAAGCTATTTATATCCTGTAATAATTTCCCTTCTCATTAAACCTGGCAGATAGAAGAAATATTCATCTCTGCTCTTTTTCAAAATTTAACCAAAATGACAGTAAAGAACTTTAAAAGGGATCAACCCACAAGAATAATGAATACAACAGGAGATATTAACTGACGAGAAACTTTAACAACATTTTGGAAGCTGGAAAGAGAATGGATATGTTGCAGCTGACTTAGTAGAGCAGAGAAACTTGAAACCCAGGGTTGCAGAAGGGGTGGAAAGTGGGAGAGAAAGGCAGTGAGAAGTAAGCCAAAGGAACAGCACTACTCCAGAAAGACTCAGTTAACTAGAGGTACCACAACCAGGTAATCAGGAGGATGTGTATGGTGGGGCATGCTACACAGAAAGTTTTCCCCAAAAATTCTATAAAATGAAACAAAGAAAATTATGTTCAAAGCTTATTATGTTGTTGTTCCTATTAACTATGCCTAAGTCTATTCTATGTTAGATAACAAAGCTGAAATGCTAACACTTCAAATTTCACGATTACATTCTAATCAAGTCTATCATGTGTAATAAAACATAACGCTGAAGGACCTATGGAATATAGTCCCAGGTGTCCACAGGACACTACTCCCATTGTTTTCAGATGTTGCACAATCACTCTACTAAGGCTTACCTTCAATTTCCCCTCAGTCTGACTTTCTTCTTTTAAATTCATATTGGATGACTGATGGCTAACATAATAAATATTTTATCTTTCTACACCTTTCCCTCAAGAAGACTATCTCTTTTTGAAAATGAGGCACTGTTAAGACACCTGGACTCTAAATTTAGTTCTTAACTCTACTGTCCACAGTAAAGGCAGTGGCTTTTTAATGTTTCTACACTGCCATAAAATATCTACTAAAATATGCTATTCGAACTTATATAGATTAAAAAAATCACCATTAAAACTAAACTAGAAGTCCTATAGATAGAATGATCAAGATTATGGACTAAAACATAGCTCAGTGTAAGTCTAACTGCTTAGCTTCAGACATCACCTATATAGTAAATTATTCTGATACCATCTAAAAGTTTCTCAAAAAGTAACATTTTCAGAAAATGCTAGAGGAAAAATTGTTCTGGCAGAAAAAGATCTATATAACTCTAGAATAATTTTTTTTCTGAAGTCTGGCACAGAAAATTAAATCAGTAACAGATCTGTTTCTATCCCCATCCACCTTTCTCCCAGGGTTCTGGCCTTTCCATTGATTATTGGGTGGTACATGTGGCTAGGATCTGAGGGTAATGACAGCAGGCATTTTGTCTGTGTAGAATAAATATAAGAAAGGGGCAATCTGCCAAAGGGAAAAATGTCAAAGGCAAAATAGGACAATGAAAGAAAGAAAGTCTTAATAGACCACAGTCCACTTATTTCTTCCTTTCAGAATCAATTCATTTGCCAAATTCTTATCTTGTTAAGTGAACACTTCAACATAAGCTCAGGACTTTGAAACACACCTTATCAAAACTCCCACCCAGATATGATTGATCAAAAATAAACAACTCCATTCCCATATTGTTACAGTGCTAAAAGAACACGCCTTCCTTATTAATTAAAGCATGGAATCTTTATTTCTGCTCACGACAAGAATAACCAGTTTACCAGACAATTCCTTCATCCTTAGTCATAATACTTATCATGGAGAAAGAAGAAAGAAACTAAAAGATTATGAAATGTTAATCTTGAATTCTATTCATATTTGCATTGAAATTTTCACCTTATTTTTCTTGGAACTTACTTTCTAAACTTTTACAGACTTAAGTACTAGAAAGACAGTTGGTATCCATGAAATAAAAAGCTGGCATTCTTCTTACTTGTATAAGGTACACAGTTGAGGGTGATAAATACTGTTTATACTGAAAGGCTTAGTGACCACTTCTGCCTCCCAGCCAAAAAACATTTAATGGAGGACCTCACAACTTAAAATTTGTACTGGGGGAGGTTCTCCTGAGAGATTAAATACCACTGATTTGTCCCACAGCAAATAAGACAACACAACCTGCCAAACCCATGCTCAGTACACAGTAAACTTCATGTTCCCATAAATGCCACAACCACTCCATCAGACCCTAGCTGGGCCAGGTTCTATGCAACCTCCACCATAGTTCCTGACGCTAGTTCTTCCTCCTACCTATCTTGTAAGCTGACCTCTAGCTAATATTTGGGCTTTGGGGTTTCCTCAAAGGGAAGCCATGAAGCTGGGAAATTCTCTCATATCAAACAATGATTTACCTCTTTAATCCAAAAGCACTTGAAAAGGACAGGAGTTACTGATGAACACACTCTCACAGTTAAGAAAACTTGCCACTGGGTGAATGAAATTAAGGCAAGCCCTTTAATGGAAATCCATCACCTTCACATTATAGTCAACTATCAAACAAATTTTAATTATTAACTGCTAATTCATCACTATGTACAACTAAAAAGGCATAGATTCTGTTCTTATATCTTTTCATTAAAAAAGAAATAATGAGAGGAGTATTTGTAGAACAGAAAAAATGAACAATGTTGTTAAATCAACAAGAGCTAGATGTTTTAGCAAAGTCTCTTACCTAGGATTTTCAATGTAGGTGAAATGCACAACAAATATAAATCCGAATATGTAACTGTTTCTTTAGTAGGAAAAGAAAGAACTGGAAAAAAAGAAAGAAAATGAAAAAACTCACCTTCTCAATATTTATCTGGTGCTTTCTTAACCTCTCCAGATCTGTTGGAATTACTATCTTAGTAAATTTCTGGATAGCTGGTTCAAGACGCCGTAATTTTACTTTTTCTTCATCTTCAGACATCCTAAAAAAATGCTGTGTCTCTCCTACTTGAAGCAATTATCTTCTCCACTCATGTAGAAAAACCTAAAAGGAAAATATTTAAGAATTTTAAAAATTAATTTCCATTATTTTTAAAAACCAACAATTAGGCAATTTTATAAGATATTCTGAACACATACTCAACTTGATGCTGAACCTGAGTGACTTGTTAACAAACTTAAAAATGTTTTTAAATTTATTTATATTAATTAGAGGATAATTACTTTACAATATTGTGATGGCTTCTGCCATACACCAACATGACTCAGCCATAGGCATACATGTGTCCCCTCCCTCCTGAACCCCCTTCCCACCCCATCCTTCCTACAAGTCAGGTATATTCACTTTAAAATGTTTAGCAATTAGGAAATAGAGAATAAAACAAAATCAATGATCATCTCACTTACAGTTAGCTACTCTTTCCATTTTTCCTCCCTCCCATCCCCCTATTTTTTCCATTTTGATGTATGTCTTTCCAGGTCTTTTTAATATAATATATGCATATATTTAAATAACTTTTTTCAGAAAACCAGAAGCATACTGTTCAAGTGTTCATCACCCAATGTATCTTTGACAGTGAATAATGTTTTCTAAACAGGTGTCAACTTACAAAACTGGAAAAAAAATTTTATTCTTAACATTTCTGCTGTATCAAACTCTATTTCCAATATATATCTAATTATACACTTGAAATATAAAATGCAACTCTTCTCACTGATGTTCTTTAAATTGCCTCTTCCCTTTCTTACAGAATAATTAGCATTGTCTATAATCAATACAAGTAACCAGTGACAGAGACGGAATAAGAACCCAGTATTCCTGAGAGTACAATCAAAAGCTCTTTCTAATCCACCAGTAGTTTCTCTCCCAGTGTTGCAGAGAGTCTAGGGTTATGTCTTTGGGGTCACAGTAGGTGATGATAAAAGCTGTCAAGTGGGAAGGCTCCAGGACTCCACACCTGCTTCAGCTTCAGAAAATTTTGTTTCATTGATTTCATAAATTTGAACTTATTTGATTTTATGTAAATAAAGGTTCTCCACTGTCTAAGTAAGCTTGAAAACCACTCCTGTACATCATGTTTTCATGCTAATTAGCCACAACCTCTCCATATTAAAAATAAATAAGTTAACTATGTTAATCTCATTGTATGATTGTATCCTAGACTGGAGTGCATAGAGATAAGGGTTCAGGACTTTTAGGAGTCACTGAATCTTCACAAAAACTAGGACTATTTTTTAATTATTTCAGAAGATAGAGTCAATTGCTTTCATGAAATTATCAAAACACTCTATCACTCCACGAACATTAAAAAATAATACTTTAAATAATGTTCCTCTCTTTGAAGTGTTGGTTATACAAATTATCTTATCCACCAGAAACTTGGTCTTTACATTTGATCTAAGCTTGAAAACAGAAAAGGAAAATCTCCAGCCATCACAAATAAAGAGTCTAACAGCTACAGTGGTTAGTGGACATTAGAGTGCACAGGAAAATTCACTGTCAAAAGAGTTGGTCAACAGACCAAACAAAATGGGAAAATTCATAGCTCAGGGTCTACAGATAATAATCTAAACATGAAATAAAAATTGGTACATTTTAAAATAAAAATATAAAGAAACAGAATTTTTTTAAAAAATTAGATAATATTATGAAACACTAACAGGCCAATCTGAAAATAAACCAAGTAAAAATTCTACAAATAAAAACCTCCAAAGGTAGGCTTAACAGTAAATTTTCTAGCTGAAAAGAGAACTGTTGGCTGTAAGCTCTCAGTCAGAACAAAGGAAAAAGGAAAAAAAAACAAGCGACATAAAGGATAAAATGAGAAGCTGAATAACAAGTAGGAGTCACATTCCAGTGGTCACGTATGCATGTGAGAGTTGGACTATAAAGAAAGCTGAGCACCGAAGAACTGATGCTTTTGAACTGTGGTCTTGGAGAAGACTCTTGAGAATCCCTTGAACTGCAAGGAGATCCAACTAGTCCATCATAAAGGAAATCAGTCCTGAATATTCACTGGAAGAACTGATGCTGAAGCTGAAACCCCAATACTCCGACCACTTGATGTGAAGAACTGACTCATTGGAAAAGACCCTGATGCTGGGAAAGACTGAAGGCTGGAGGAGAAGGGGATGACAGAGAATGAGATGGTTGGATGGCATCACTAACTCGATGGACATGAGTCTGAGTAGGCTCCAGGACTTGGTGATGGACAGGGAAGCCTGNCAATACTCCGACCACTTGATGTGAAGAACTGACTCATTGGAAAAGACCCTGATGCTGGGAAAGACTGAAGGCTGGAGGAGAAGGGGATGACAGAGAATGAGATGGTTGGATGGCATCACTAACTCGATGGACATGAGTCTGAGTAGGCTCCAGGACTTGGTGATGGACAGGGAAGCCTGGCGTACTGCAGTCCATGGGGTCGGAAAGAGTCAGACACGACTGAGCAACTGAAATGAACTGAAAAGGCACTATTCAAAGAGAATATGCTAAGAATTAAGATGTAAAATTTCAAATTGAAAATGCATATAGCACCAAGCAGCATTAAAAAACACAAATTTACCAAAATACACAGATGGGAAATTTCAGAACATTAAGGAAAAAGAAAAACTTCTTTAAAAAGCAAAGCAGATATAAAAGACAAACTAAAACAACAAAAGCAACAAACTTTTCATCAAAGCAACATAGCAAAAGACAGAAATATCTTCAAAGTGGTGATGTGATATATATCCAGATTATTATTTAGAAGTGAGAGTAAAATAATCATTTTCAGACCTACAAAGACCGAGTTTATTACAAAGCCCGTCATTAAAAGAACTACTAAAAGGCATCATTTAACAATAAAGAAAATAAACCCAAAGGAAAAGAATGGCAAGGAGGAAAAAAATATAATAAAGTATACTGTTACTGGGTGAACAAAGGAAGGTATGAATAAAAGAACAAATAAAAGATTTATTTTGAACCTGATTAAATATAATAAAAATGTTTCCATGTAATTATTTTTCTATGTTTTTTTATAGCAGCATAGTATCACATTATATAGATGTTCAATGATTTAATCACCTAATGTTGGCTATTTAGGATATTTCCAATTTTCCCCTATTATAAACTACACCACAGTGTAATTACCTTCCTTACACGTAAGTCCATACAACCATCTATGATTATTTCTTTAAAATAAATACCTGGAAGTAGAATTAACAGGTAGACACATTTTTTAAGGCTTTTAATATTAGAAGTCCCAACTAGCAACATATCTGGAGAAGGACATATCAAAGTGTCCATTTATCTGGATTAAAGACTTAAATGAAAGACCTGAAGCTATAAAGCTTCTAGAAGAAAACACAGACAGTACACCCTTTGACACTGGTCTCAGCAACGTCTTTAGATCTTTCTCCTCAGGAAAGGGCAACAAAAGCAAACAAACAAATAGGAGTACATCAAACTAAAAAGCATTCTCAGTGAAGGAGCCCATCAACAAAACAAAAAGGTAACCTACTAAATGAGAAAAGATATTTGCAAATAATGTATCTGATAAGGCATTGATATCCAAAATATACAAAGTGAAAGTGAAGTTGCTCAGTCGTGTCTGACTCTTTGCAACCCCATGGACTACAGCCTACCAGGCTCCTCTGTCCATGGAATTTTAATTCACACAACTCAATATCAAAAAATAATCCAATTAAAAAATTGGTAGAGGACCTAAATAGACATCTTTTTCCTACAACACATGAAAAGATTGTATCATTAATCATCAGGGAATAGTCAAAACCACCTCACACCTGTCAAAACGGCTATCATCAAAAAAGACAAGAAATAATTAATGCTGGTTGCTGGCAAGGATGTAGAAAAAAGGGAACCCTTATGCACTGCTGCTGCTGCTAAGTCACTTCAGTCGTGTCTGACTCTGTGTGACCCCATAGACGGCAGCCCACCATCCCTGGGATTCTCCAGGCAAGAATACTGGAGTGGGTTGCCATTTCCTTCTCCAATGCATGAAAGAGAAAGTGAAAGTGAAGTCGCTCAGTCTGTCCGACTGTTAGCGACCCCATGGACTGCAGCCCACCAGGCTACTCCGTCCATTGGATTTTCCAGGCAAGAGTACTGGGGTGGGAATATAAATTGGTGCAACCACTATAGAAAACAGCATGGAAGTTACTCAAAAAATTAAAAATAGAACTGTCATATGATTTAGCAATTCTAATTCTGGGTGTTTATCTGAAGAAAATGAAAACAGTAATTGCAAAGATATATGCATCCCTATGTTCATAGGGCATTATTCACATTAGCAAGATATAGAAGCAACCATTAAAGTGTTTGAAGATAAATGAATGGCTAAAGAAGATGTGATACACACACACACACACACACACACAATGGACTATTACTCAGCCACAAAAAAGAATGAAATCTTGCCACTCGCAACAACATGGATGAACCTAGAGGGTATTCCATTAAGTGAAATAAATCAGAGAAAGACCAATATCATATGACTTCACAAATACCTGAAATTTAAAAAGAAAAACAGAACAGAAACAGATCCATAGATAGCGAGAACAAACTGGTGGTCACCAGAAAGAAGGCAGTGTGGTGGGTGAAATGGGTGAAATTTCCAGTTACAAAGTCATAGGGATGAAGGTACAGCACAGAGAATTTGGTCAATAATACTGTAATGACCTTGCAGGATGACAGATGGTTACTAGACTTATCATGATGTTAAATTCATAATGGATACAATTGTTGAATCATTATGTTGTATACCAGAAACAAATACAATATTTTATGCCAACTATACTTCCATTTTGCCTTGTTACTTGATATTGCTGGAATCAAGATTGCTGAAAGAAATATCAATAACCTCAGATATGCAGATGACACCACCCTTATGGCAGAAAGTGAAGAGGAACTAAAAAACCTCTTGATGAAAGTGAAAGAGGAGAGTGAAAAAGTTGGCTTAAAGCTCAACATTCAGAAAATGAAGATCATGGCATCTGGTCCCATCAATTCATGGCTTGCTGAGATTCATGGAGTCGCAAAGAGTTGGACATGACTGAGCGACTGAACTGAAAATTCAATTTTAAAAAATGATAAATGCCCATTTATTCATACTCCAACCATTATCTCATATTATCATTCTTCTTAGACATTCAACTGGTGACAAAAATGGTGTCTCCTTATTTATTTTGCATTTTTAAGTTACTAATAAGATTGATTTGTTATCTATTTGCATGTTTTCTTTCATCAACTGCCTGCTTATTGCTGAGATTCATGGAGTCGCAAAGAGTTGGACATGACTGAGCGACTGAACTGAAAATTCAATTTTAAAAAATGATAAATGCCCATTTATTCATACTCCAACCATTATCTCATATTATCATTCTTCTTAGACATTCAACTGGTGACAAAAATGGTGTCTCCTTATTTATTTTGCATTTTTAAGTTACTAATAAGATTGATTTGTTATCTATTTGCATGTTTTCTTTCATCAACTGCCTGCTTGTGCTATAGGGGATGTCTTTCTCTTATTATATATAACACATAATAGTCTCAAATTATCTATTACTTGTCTAACATCATTTCCTAGTTTATCACATTGCCTCTTGTGTTTTCTTCCACTATGCAGATTATTTAAGGAGCTATCTTTATATATACTATTATTCCTATCAAAATGGTTTTGAAAGTGTCTGGTATTCAAAGTGGTATTCCAATGGTAAAGGAACTAAAACATGCCTTCACATGTCTCTTCTACACTACTTCTAATCCTATCACTCTAGTCAAACAGCACAATATGCATAGCATATTACAAGTGTCTTATTTGGCCTTCTTTTAGTCTCTTTCCCCTCTCCAATTTTCTCCCATAGATTATCACCAATTAATATATCTAAAACACCAAAGGCAACATGCTCCTCCTTCGGACAAACACTTCCAAGAGTTCCCTATTATCTGAGCAAGAAAATACAATGTTCATAAGTAATCCACTCACACTATTGAAATATCACCCAGTCTCTACTTTTGGCTTTGCAAGGTGCTCCCTCTGTCTAGTCACTCTTTTATAGCCCATCTGCCTCTCAATTGTATGTAGCATTTGAGATACAACTCAAATGATTCTTCTTTCTCTTCCACTAATCAGTTTTCAGTGCATTTGACAAACCCCAATTATTGACTATTTGGCTTATCTTCACTGTTCCCCTATGCTATGATGACAGCTTTCTTTTTTGAATTCAAAAGGTGTTATTTCCAGGTCAGAGTACATGATTTTGCCCCTTAGCATTTTGTGCTGAAGGAAAAACCTGCTGCCTCATAAGGGCCATCTTTCAGGGCAGAAGTTCTGGCCCAAGAGACTTTACCATCTCCTGGTTTCCTTCTAGAGAGTATTTTTTTCTTCTCTCTACCATTTCTATTTCTATAAAAGTATAATAAAATTTCTATATAAAACTAAGAAGAGACCATAACATTCAAACAACTGCATATAGTGTTACTGCAACAAAATTGTCCAACAGTTACTCTGATGACAAAGTAGCTCAAATAACATTTATAAGCTATTACAGGAAGGTCTTAATTCAATACAAAATGTGGCTTAAGAGTATGACTAAATAACAAGTTGAAAATATTTTCAGCATTTCTTGATTTTTCAGTCAAAAAATTGGGAAATATTTCTGGTATAATTCAAACACAGGATACAAAATATATTTACATTAACATCACAAATATTTTAAATATGCCTACGAAAAAGCTAGTGGAACACAAAAATGACTAATTTCCCAAACTTCTGCAGAGTTGTATTACTTTTGACTTTTTTTCAAGTGTAATGGAATATGTGGGGCAACAGAATTGTATCATGACAATGATGGTCGATACACAATTAAAATATCAAAACTTACAGAAATGTATACCACAAAAGGTGAAATTCCGTACATTAAAAAACAAAAACAACAAAATGTGGGGAAACCCACAATGAAATACAAACTATAAAAAATAAACTGTATTACAAATGAACATAACCACACTGAAAGCAGTGGTGGCAGAAAAACTAATACAGGTGACTTTGGAAAACAGATGCTGGACACTGGTGTCTAGATGTGAGATACGGGGCTTCCCAGGTGGCGCTAGCAGTAAAGAATCTGCCGGCCAACGCAGAAGATGTAAGAGACGCAGGTTCGGTACCTGGGTCAAGATCCCTGGAGGAGGGCATGGCAGCCCACTCCGGTATTTTTGCCTGTAGAATCCCATGGACAGAGGAGCCTGGTGTCTACAGTCCATAGGGTTACAAAGAGCTGCACACTAGTGAAGTGACTTAGCACAGCACACACAAACTGGATAACGCAAGGTTAAAGTCAACAACAACAAAAACTACACACAATTCTACTGTTCTCTAGTTAGTAAATTTGTTTCTCATAGGACTATGGGTTAGGAATGCTGAACTAACAATACATTATGTGTATTACTAGGACTGAACAAATAAAGAAAATATTTTGTAGAACACAAAAGCCAGATTTCTCACTGTTGAAGAGAGAAGTTACAAATGAGGGGCAAGACTGTAATGAATAATGTGGTTATTTTTCTAGAAATAGAAGTATCAGAATAAACTCCAGTTTAAAAACATACATATATATATATATTACGTGTGTATATATATATATAACATGTATATATATATACACACATATAAATATAAAAATAAGATATAAATTTTTGTAGACGCATGGGTACGTGTGTGTACAGTGTGTGTGTGTGTGTGTATGCCTGTATCTCCATGACATATACAGATATACAGCTGACCTTTGAACAATATGGATTTGAATTGCAAGGGTCTACCCACAGGGAAATTTTTTCAATAAATACTGCATGATTTACAGTTACTTGAATCTGCAGATACAACACCGCAGATACAAAAAGTCAACTATGGAACCTCAGTGATTTTGGTATCTGCTGCAGGTCCTGGCAGAGAAGGCAATGGCAACCCACTCCAGTACTCTTGCCTGGAAAATCCCAAGGATGGAGGAGCCTGGTAGGCTGCAGCCCATGGGGTCTCAAAGAGTCAAACACGACTGAGCGACTTCACTTTCACTTTTCTGCATTGAAGAAGGCAATGGCAACCCACTCCAGTGTTCTTGCCTGGAGAATCCCAAGGACAGAGGAGCCTGGTAGGCTGTCGTCTATGGCAGCCTAGAGTTGCACAGAGTCAGACACAACTGAAGCAACTTAGCAGCAGCAGTGGCAGCAGGTCCTGGAACCATTCTCTTGGATATTAAGGGATGACTGTATAGCTAGCTAGAAATATACACATTTATACATATACAATGGGCTTCCTTAGGTGGCACTAGTGGTAAAGAATATGTCTACCAATACAAGAGACACAGGAAATGCTGGTTTGATACCCGAGTCAGGAAGATCCCCTAGAGGAGGAAATGGCAACCCATTCCAGTATTCTTGCTTGGAGAATCCCATGGACAGAGGAGTCTGGTGAACTACAGTCTATAGGGTTGCAAGATGTTGGACATGACTGAGGGACTGAGCGTGCATATATATAAAATACACACACATACACACCCCTTCCTAGATGTCTTCTGCCAGGTACTAGAAACAATGATATGCCAGTAGCAATGAGCACACCTAGAGCCCAGATCCTTTGGTGTTTAAAGAGTACTCTCCAAAAAAGAAACCAGGGGTCTTTGGAGAACTGGTGGATTCCAGGATAGGGAAAACGTTAAGAGAAGCCTGGAGCATCTTATGATGCCAAAAAGTAAGGCAGTTAAAAAAAAAAAAAAAAAAGGCGGCAGGGGTGGCAGGGGTGGGGGCGGGGATGGGGGTCTATTAAAAGGGCACAGGAAGCAATCTGAAAAAAGCTTCCAGTGGATGAAGTTGAACAACTTGAGACATAAAATAAATAACAAAAGTGTAGGAAAATAACCAACAGAAAAATCAATGAGTCCATACTGATACAAAAAATTAATAAAGAAATAGGATAAAGGGACAGTTCTTCCTTACCGAAAAATTCCAATTAATAAATTAAGAAGGAATGGGGAAACAAAACATCACAGTAATAATTACTGAAAACAAGATCCATTAATGGATGCTAAAATCAGCAAATTAAAGCTTGAGGGGAAACAGGATATTTGGATGGTTTAAAAGTTCTACCCCAAGATACTAACTAAATACAAAGAGGAAAATAGTTATTTTACAGTAGAGAATCCCAGCAGATACCACCTTAACCAAGTGATCAACAATAGTGTCATTTCATGCACTCCCTTACGATAAACTATTGAGAAGGGCAAATATACTTCTGTGGTATTAACAAAAATATACAACCTTAATGTCATTCTGAGAAAACATCAGACAAAGCCCAACTGAAGGACACGCTAGAAATAACTGACCAGGACTCTTCAAAAGTGCAATGGTCATGAAAGACAGGAAAAGACTTCAAAGTTGTCACAGATTGTAGACGACTAAGGAGGCATGCCAACTAAATGCAACGTAGGATCTTAGATTGGATCCTGAAACAGAAAAAGGCCGTTAATATAAAAAGTATGAAATCTGAAGAAAGTTGGTGATTTAGTTAACAGTGTTGTACCGAAATTAATTTCTTCCTTTTGGTAACTAACTGTATTATAGTTACATAAGATGTTAACATTAAAGCAAAGTCTAGACAACTCAGATACTTTTGTAACTTTTCTGTAATTGTAAAATTATTTCAAAGTAAAAAGTCTTTTAAAATAATATGTGAACTGTTTCACATAAGACAGGTCAAACATTTAGAAGTCAAAGAACTGCAATCGTATTCACGGCCCTTAACACTTGCGGCGGGGGTGAGGTGAGGGTGCCAGGTGCTTTACAAACTTAATCTTGAGTGCTTACAACTATTACCAGCTGAGTATCATACTACTTAATAAGGAAAAAGTACTGGGATATTAACCAAATTACTTAAGGTTATTTATAAGCGAAAGTCCCGTTTCTCAGGATAAGTCCAAAATTGCAGGCAATGTCCCCTTCCCAAAAAAAGTGATGAACACCTTCCCACATTTGCCCACACCGGTGGCACCAAATTCCCTCAAGCACGTCGCCTAGTGTTTCTGACTGGGGGAAGGGGTACTGACTTTGGAAAGAAAAGTCAAGGCCCTAGGACCGACCTCCCATATGATCTGTTTTCTGGGCCTCCGATTCCTAATTTTAAAAAGGCGGAGGGGGGGTGGACTTCGATGTGGGGCTTTCTGCGATCCACCGCCCTCTCGCCGGTCTGGCTGACAGGAGGCTGGCTCCCACCTCGCGCCCCAGAACCTCCCCTCTTTTCCCTCGAGCCTCGTACCGTCCCTCGCAGTGTCATCCACCGCGCACCTGGGCCACAGAAACCAAACGCCGTCTCCCCTCACTCCCGCCCAGGAACGGGTGCCCGGGCCAGCCTCTGGACCGAGACTCCGGCTACCCTGACGATCTGGGACCCACAGTGCGTCAACGGGCAGGGCAGAAGACGGAAACTTTTCCACCCCGAGACCCGGAGGCCGTCAAGCTCGCCCAGGCGGCAGCCTCCTTATACCCGCTTCGAACAGCGCCTCCACAACCGAAAACGCCACTTCTCGAAGTCGAGTAGAGACCCCACAGCGCTCGCACTTCCGACCTGATGCCCTGCTTCCTGCGGGGTGTCCCTCCCGCGCCCGGTGCTGGCACCCTGCCCACTGCTTCGGTCACGGCCTGACACCCCCGAGGCTGCCTCTCGCGAGCCCCTTACCTCCCGCCGGGGCGCTGGAGGCTGGTGGGTGCGCAGGGCGCAGGCGCAGGGGCGACGGGGGCGGGGCGTCGCAGTAGGCGGACGGTGCTCCGCCACTCCCCCTCCCGCCCAGGTCCTGCCTTGCGGGGTGTGGCCGGCACTCCAGGGTGTACAAACGCGGTTGCCACTCTGGACTATTTTACAAGCCGGTCTTTATTTGTTGTGGAGCAGTAACACTGGAGCTAGGAGGAAGGAGACGCACAACTGACTTTTAAGTCTGTTGTGTTTTAAGTGTGAGACAAGTCACATATGTATAGCCTTTTACATTTTGCAATCTTTTTCTGTCCCATTTTCCGCTCTTCTAGGAATTTTACTGGTGGGCTGGCCGGACGTTGTTACCTCTTTACACAGACAGAAACTGAAGCTCAGAGAGGTTATACCTTCTCCCTGTCGCTCTTCCCCCAAACCCCAAACCCTCTGAGGTGGACAGGGCACAAGTTTAAATGTAAAAGGGACAGAAACTGAAGTTTAGACTAGTGTGTTTCCTCCCAAATAGGTTAGACCCTTAATGTCAACGTCCTTGTTCCAGTTTTATAGATAATGCGACTGAGGCTCAACAAAGAGTTTCCAGTGACTCACTCAAGTTCAGCCAGTTAGTGACAGAGTTGGAACTTCAACTGGGTTTCCTAATTTCCTTCTCAAGTTCTTCCAGTTATACCAGCTGCTACTAATGAACAAGCAGATGGTCGGCTTTGAAGCCCTGTCCAGTTCACAGGTCCTCCTCCCTGGATGGCCTGACTTCCAGATCGAGCATTTTCAATCTGTATTTGAATATTCAAATAAGTTGCTCAGAATGTACCCACTGATTATATTGTCCTCAGAAGCCATAGCTTAGGAAACAGCTTTTAAGATATTCCAGTGGAGTGGGGATAGAGGTCAAAATTGGGGACCAATGACTATTAGGGCTCTGTAAGAACTGCCTTGAAAGGCATTTCTAAAATAAAGCAGAAAACCTGCTAAGCATTTCAGGTTTTCTTTGTGGGTATCACGAATGCTGAATGTTGTTGTTTTTACTCTAAGAATGAGGTGCTTATAAGATTTTAATTCTAAAGAGAAAAATTAAAGTATTAGGCAATACCATGGGAAAATGTTTTCATTCGTTTTTTATGCAACAGTCAGTTAAACAAGAGCTACTGAAGTAAAGGTCATNCATTTCAGGTTTTCTTTGTGGGTATCACGAATGCTGAATGTTGTTGTTTTTACTCTAAGAATGAGGTGCTTATAAGATTTTAATTCTAAAGAGAAAAATTAAAGTATTAGGCAATACCATGGGAAAATGTTTTCATTCGTTTTTTATGCAACAGTCAGTTAAACAAGAGCTACTGAAGTAAAGGTCATTTGAGTTAAGTTCTGCAACAGCTACCCCAAGCCCACTAGGGAGGTGTGAGATACAAGGATTATAAACTTGAACCTAGCCTTCTAGGTTTTTATGTATATGTTTGCTGTAAGTCAGGTATGTCAGGGTAGCTGGATAGAACTTCTTTATAATTATATTTATATATTTTTAATTGAAGGATAATTGCTCTATAGTAATGTGTTAGTTTCTGCCAAACATCAACATGAATCAGCCATACATATATCTATGTCCCCTCTCTGAAAACTCCCTACCTCCCTCTTCAGCCACCCCTCTAGGTTGTTACAGAGCACTGGTTTGAATTCCCTGAGTCACACAGCAAATTTCCAATGGCTATTTTACATATGGTAATGTATACGTTTTCATTTTACTCTCTCCATACATTCCACCTTCTCCTTCCTCTACCCTGCCCCGTGTCTATAAGTCTGTTCTTTATGTCTGTGTCTCCATTGCTGCCCTGCAAATAGGTTCATCAATACCTCTTTCTAGATTCCGTGTTGTTCTTGTTCAGTCTCCCAGTCATGTCTAGCTCTTTGCAACCCCATGGACTGAAGCACGCCAGGCCTCTCTGTCCCTCACCATCTCCGGAAGTTTGCCCAAGTTCAAGTCGATTGCATTGGTGATGCCATCAGCCATCTCATCCTCTGATGCCCTTTTCTCCTTCTGCCCTCAATCTTTCCCAGCATCAGGGACTTTTCCAATGAGTCAGCTGTTAGTATCAGATGACCAAAATACTGGAGTTTAAACTTCAGCATCAGTCCTTCCAAGTATTCAGGGTTGATTTCCCTCAAGATTGACTGGTTTGATCCCCTTGCTGTCCAAGGGATTCTCAGGAGTCTTCTCCAGATTTCATATATGTGTGTTAATACATGAAGAAACAGTTAGAACTGGACATGGAACAACAGACTGGTTCCAAATAGGAAAAGGAGTATGTCAAGGCTGTGTATTGTCACCCTGCTTATTTAACTTATATGCAGAGTACATCATGAGAAACGCTGGGCTGGAGGAAGCACAAGCTGGAATCAAGATT
>SJYX01014792.1:124403-174960 GCA_006410675.1 Oreotragus oreotragus | reverse complement strand
TGACTGACTCATACACCTTCAGGACCAGCTTTCAGGAGAAAGTGAATCCTGTAAATGCCTGGGTTAACCCCAGTTTCATAAACAAACACTTGTAGTGACACACCCTCTCCCTCATTGTGACTTGAAGAACACTTGCAAAAACTCAGACCATTTCACACAGATGGAGCAATACTTCCTAACAAGAACTTCCACACAGGACTCTTTCCCTAGGTGAGGCCCCGTGGCCCTAACCGTGCTTACCTATCCCCTCTGCCCGAGTGGCTAGAGGTCAGTGTGACGGCCACCCTCTTAGAAGCAGAAAACCTCTCTAGTGAAATTGTCCTGTGTCTCTACTAGCCAAACTGGGCCCACAGTCCATTCTGGCCTGGAGGTCCTGCTCAGTGGTGAAGCCAGGAATCTTTTCCTCTCCCTCAGAAGCCACTGGGTTACTCAGCTTGGTTGGCAGTAACAAAATACCTCATACTGTGTGACTTAAACCACAGAAGTTAATTTTCTTGCAGTTCTAGAAGCGAGGAAGACCAAAATCATGGCCTAGCAGGGTTTGAATTCTGGCAAGGGCTCTCAGAATGCTGGGAAGGATTGAAGGCAGGTGGAGAAGGGGACAAAGAGGATGAGATGGTTGGATGCCATCACTGACTTGATGGACATGAGTTTGAGCAAGCTCTGCGAGTTGCTGATATACAGGGAAACCTGGTGTGCTACAGTCCATGGGGTTGCAAAGAGTCGGATACGACTGAGTGACTGAACTGAGCAGAGAGCTCTCCTCCCAGCTGGCAAACCAGGCCTTAGAGACCCCATCTCCAAACATAGTCACACCGAGGGGTTCACACTTCAACATGTGCATTGTGAGGGGATGTGATACAGTCCATAGCAGCCACTTACCAGAAGGAAGGTCTAGGAAAGTCTAGAAAGGCCCTGCAGTTCGGTGAACACCGCTGCTCTCCCATGTTGGTGGGGGTGGGATGGTGTGAGATGAGAGCAGGAATGAGAAACACCTGCAGTAAAGGCAACTCAGGTAAGAAGTGGGAATTTGGCCCCTAGTCAATTGAGTTCACGTGGATACAAGATTACCACTGCAGAAACGGAGTCTAAAAAAGTTGAAAAGTGCCTATTATTTCATCTTATCCATAAAAAAAAGGAGAGGAAAAAAGAAAAAGCCTTCTGACTTAGGCCCCAATTGCTTACTTTTCATTGTCTCTGACCTCGAACGTGCCGTTGTCTCTCTCAGCATTTAGCAAAAGCATTAAAGTGTGTTAGATCTCTGCTGGGGCTTAATGACAACAGGAATCATCCCAGTTGAGAAGGCAATTTATTTATCTGGTGCCCTTTTATAAAGTAGCAAGTTTTCCTTCAGGATTTTTTGCAGTGAGATATTTCCAATCAACTTGGGGCTCTCCCCTCCCTCAGTCAATTGTTGGTATTTGAATGTCATAAAACTAAAAGCTGTGAAATTAAGCCTGCTGCGTGAGCTATGAAAATGGGGCGCTGAGATGAGACTGTGGGTCCCTCTCATATCATATCAGTACACCATTATGATGCAAATTATGGGAAGCGTTGCTAAACTCAGAGCATAATGGACTGCTTTGATAATGGAAATATGTACTATTGAGCACAGGGTGTGTGTCTGGAAGGGTTAAGGTCAGTTTCTTTGAGGCAACACTACCAAGACTGCTGAGTCACGCTGAAGGACTGTTTTGTATTTGCTCCCCCAATTTCCATACCAGTCATCTGTGATTCCATGGACAATTTGCTTAGTAATCTACAGATCTAAAGATGAGGGCATGGCTGCCTGAACCAGCCCATCCTAATATGCAGACTTCGAAGGTACTTTTCTGTGTTGGTCTTAAACGTTGCTATAATTTCTAAGCACACGTGCTTTGATGGACTGCATTTGGGATCAATGGCTGTTCTCAGAAAACTGAGAGAAAGGTTGCCATTCTCATCTGTGACTTACAAACTGTCAAAATGTTTGAAAGTGTAGCTTTTGTTATTATTCAGGTATGGTGAATCAGGAGGTGAGATCAGGAGGTGACTGCAACTGCAAAGTCAGCTTGTTACCCTCACAGCTCCCAAGAGCAGAGGGCATACGGGAAGAACCAGGGCAGTCAAGAGGCAGAGGAAGTGAGGGGCAAACGTGGGCAGGAGCCTTTATTGTGATTTCTGATCTGAGAGGAAGGAGCAAGGCAGGGTAAGCAGGCTGAGGGTTGGCTAGTTTGCATGATTTCAGAAGGCTCTGGTGCACAGAGGCTACACTTAGTGGTCTGGTACCTGGCTCTGGGATGACCATGGCAAGTGGAAAGTGGTCCAGCCTGTGAGAGTTGTGAGACCTGATAAAGGAGGCATATGGGGTATGGCTCTGGATTGCTTTGTTTTCTGGGTGGTGACCCCTTTTTTGGCAATGCCAAAGAATGCTCAAACTACCGCACAATTGCACTCATCTCACACACCAGTAAGGTAATGCTCAAAGTTCTCCAAGCCAGGCTTCAGCAATATGTGAACCATGAAATTCCAGATGTTCAAGCTGGTTTTAGAAAAGTTGATGGACAGGGAGGCCTGGCGTGCTGCGGTTCATGGGGTCACAAAGAGTTGAACATGACTGAGCAACTGAACTGAACTGATACAATATTTGTTTTTCTTGAATAGAACTTTTTAATCTAACAGTTTGTTAGCTTGATTTATGATCCTTAAATATTTAGACATATGGTGTGTGGACCTCTTTTTGTACTCTTGCCTGGGCCCTGAAGTTGTTAGGAGCAGGCCCTGCTGCTACTAGCCAACGTTTTCCTGAGGTCTTATAAACCAGAAGGACAAACAAAACAAAACAGCAATAACTAAATGGAAAAGAAGGAAAATATTCTTTTTAGGTATTATGATTGCTTATTTGGAAAACCCAAGGAATTAACTGAAAGTGTCTAGAAAAATAGCTTTTTAAAATATCACCTATTAAAAATGTAATGAGAGAAAAGATCAAATAGCAGAATTTAGTTTGTATTTGTAAGGAATTACAGGAGCTATTTGAAGAATTAATAATAGCTAAATGGGGTAAGAGTGAAGGGAGAGATTTCCAAAACACCTGAGGAAACTCTGGGGGTAATGGATATGTTCATTATCTTGCTTGTGGTACTGGCTGCATGGGTGTATACATGTGCTGAAACTTACCAAATTGTCCACTTTATATGTATGTTTACTGTTTGTCAACTATACCTGAATAAGGCTATTTCTTGAGGCAAGGTGTGTATTTTCATTTACTTTGGCACTCCACCCCAGTACTCTTGCCTGGAAAATCCAATGGACGGAGTAGCCTGGTGGGCTGCAGTCCATGGGGTCGCTAACAGTCGGACAGACTGAGCGACTTCACTTTCACTTTTCTCTTTCATGCATTGGAGAAGGAAATGGCAATCCACTCCAGTTTTCTTGCCTGGAGAATCCCAGGGACGGGGAAGCCTGGTGGGCTGCCGTCTATGGGGTCACACAGAGTCGGACACGACTGAAGTGACTTAGCAGCAGCAGCAGCAGCAGAACCTAGCACCTCTCTTGGAACAGACTAAGGAAACAATTTATATACACTATATGAAGTAAGATCCCCTGGAGAAGGAAATGGCAACCCATTCCAGTATTCTTGCCTGGAAAATCTCCTGGACAGAGGATCCTGGGGGGGTACAGTCCATGGGGTGGCAAAGAGTCGAACACGACTTAGCATCTAAACCACCACCACATAATTTTTCCAGTATTATAGAGCAAGTATATGGAGAAACTGAGAATCAAATTCAGATTTGGCACAGTAATATAGACCTCCTAGGTTATCTTCCTAGCCCATTCATTTTCCGGGAACTGCTTCTCCCCCAACCCCAGGTCTTCAGGCCATTAGCAGATCTGGCGGTCACTTTATACAGGTGACCATATGCTCCTGACCATAGCAAATTGGTCCAGGAGGAGATCCCTGACCCAAACTGGAGCAATAAGAATCTGGAATTGAGACTAGGATTCTAGCTTCACTATGGTTTGTTTCTTGAATGGAGAAAATGCTCACAGAGGAGCTCCTGGTAGCTGTGTTTTTGACTCCATAGACTGCTGAATCAGAGGAAGCCATGCTGCTCATAGAGTCCATTTAAAATTGTGGAGAGATGATTGTATATATATCCTAGGTCATGTTGTTTAAAAAGTTTAACTGTAGGTCATGTGCAAAAAAAACATTTGAAGCCACTACCATCACTAAGTTTTTCTCTCACCATGAACTACTGAAATATCTACTGTAGTTCTAAATGTATTCTACTTCTTGGTGCATTCTAACATTCCAACCATCTTGTGAACTGAGATGAAAAAAGGTTAAAAATAAAGAGATAATAGTGGCTAGCTTTAGCGTTAGATTGGGGATTCCCTCACAGCTCAGTTGATAAAGAATCGGCCTGCAATGCAGGAGACCCTGGTTTGATTCCTGGGTCAGAAAGATCCCCTGGAGATGGGATAGGCTACCCACTCCAGTATTCTTGGGCTTCCCTTGTGGCTCAGTTGGTAAAGAATCCACCAGCAGTATGGGAGACCTGGGTTATCCCTGGGTTGGGATAATACCCTGGAGAAGGGAAAGGCTACCCATTCCAGTATTCTGGCCTGGAGAATTCCGTGGACTGTACAGTCCACAGGGTCTCGAAGAGTCAGAAATGACTGAGCGACTTTCATTTTCACTCAGCATGAGATTAGCTGGGAGAGAACATAAGTAACTTTCTAGGGTGCTGGAAAGGTTCTGTATATTGATCTGTTGTGAGTACATGTATGAAAATTCATCACCTAAGATGTGTGTATTTTGTGTGAGTTCTACCACAATAAAATAGAAAGAGCTAGCAATCTTTGATTAAAAAAAAACACACTTAATATCACTTCTATTACCTCTCTTTGAAATAGTGGTGAAATAGCAGCAGTAATCCTTACCCTCTTTAGAGACCTTCATCCCTTAGAATATAAAATGAAAAGTCACGAAAGAGACTAAAAGAGAGGTGGGTGACAATGATAAGATACACAAAAAAGAAACAATTTGCAGCACATTCAAATTTCTAGTTACAGCTCAATCCTGAGGCTTAGTTTAACCCCATCTCTTAGGTCTGGTTATACCGCCAAGCCTCCTAATTCCCTGCCCCACTCCAGCTTTCATGCCTTTCATGTTTTGTTTTTTTTTTCTTTAATTGCTTAAGTTAGCTCAAGTGAACTGCTTTCAAACAAGAGAGTTCTGTTGTAAACACAAAATTCCACTTGTTTCTATTATCTTATAATATCATCTTAAACTCACATACAGTGTTCACCAGCTTTAGTACTTAAATCTTTTCACTTTCTGCGTTAGCATCTCCCCCCGCTCCCCATACACACACTGTCACCCAACAATCTGTTCATAAATATTAAGACTATAGGGACCTTATTTTTGTTGTTATAAGTCGCTAAGTTGTGTCCAACTCTTTTGCAACACCATAGACTGTAACCAGGCTCCTCTGTCCATGGAATTTCCCAGGCAACAACATTAGAGTGGGTTGTCATTTCCTTCTCCAGGGGATCTTTCTGATCCAGGGATCGAACCCATGTCTCCTGCTTGGCAGGCGAATTCTTTACCACTGAGTTACCAGGGAAGCCCAATAGAGACCTTACAGCAAACCAAAAGGAGTGAACTCTGCAGGCAAGGAACAACATTAGAATTCTCCAGGTATCAGCTATTCACCACTTAGGAATTTGGTAATTATTTAACATGCTGCTGCTGCTGCTGCTAAGTCGCTTCAGTCATGTCCGACTCTGTGCGACCTAATAGACAGCAGCCCACCAGGCTCCCCTGTCCCTGGGATTCTCCAGGCAAGAATGCTGGAGTGGGTTGCCATTTCCTTCTCCAATGCATGAAAATGAAAAGTGAAAGTGAAGCCGCTCAGTCGTATCTGACTCTTCGCGACCCCATGAACTGCAGCCTACCAGGCTCCTCCGTCCATGGGACTCTCCAGGCAAGAGTACTGTGCAAAATAGCTTAAATGCCCAGACACCTGCCTAGAGACTCCTTCCCTACTTTTTTGTTCTTTTAACTATCTTAATTATTCTCAGAACTTAGTGCATCCAACAATTGTTGCACAAGGTAGTATTTATAAAACTGTGTTTAAAGAACTTTAGGGGCAATGTAAACAAATTTCAAGGGTAGTTTTAACATCATCATTTTTGCTTTATCAGTGACTTTAGTTCCTTATATGCACACCCCTTACCATCCAACTCACCTTCAAGATGCAAATTTATACTATGCTCACAACTAAAACACAGTAAATTTACTTAGCGTTAAAATCATATTAGAAGTGAAGAAGTGAAGTCACTCAGTCATGTCTGACTCTTTGTGACCCCATGGACTGTAGCCTGCCAGTCTCCTCCATCCACTGGGTTTTCCAGGCAAGAATACTGGAGTGGGTCGCCATTTCCTTCTCCAGGGGATCTTCCTGACCCAGGGATTGAACCAGGGTCTCCCGCGTTACAGGCAGATTCCTTAACGTTTGGCATTTTACAAGGCACCTTGGATTTTGTAGTACTTTAGTTATTACTTGATAGATATTCCACATGAACCCAACCTTGCTTTCTGACTTTATCTCTCATTATTCCTCTTCAAGCATACTCTGTTCTAACCAAAATGAACTCCTTAGAATTCTTCATCCCAGTCTTTTTTCCCAGTCCTACTCCGTGCTTTCCACCTGAAATATTCTATACTAATTTCCCTTCCCTCTCTACACATCCAAAACCCACTCATCTTCCTATAGTCCCTCCAAATGTGACCTCTCCTAATTTTTCTAGAATTTCTAGATTTAAGGCCTCCACCCACTAAACACCCAGGTTATAATCTGATCCTTTTTTGACACATCACTGTCTTCATTTTATTATAGTAATCTTGTATCTTGTTGCCACCTCCAATGTTTTTCACCCTTTTCACTGTCATGACACAAATAGAAAATGATAATTATAAAGCAAAACTGAGAGAGAAAGCTACTCTCAGCTGCTGCCACTGGCTCAGTTGCACTGTGGGCTGGAAAATTTAATACTTCTGTTCACCTATGACATATTCAAGCACAGGGGTTGAGAAGGTGTCTTGAACTGCAGAACATAAGGTCCCTGAGGACAGTTTCCATGTTTGCTTATCTCAGTCTCCACCTACAGATTCCAGTTCAATGCCTGGTATCTGTAATAAATGAATAATTGAATAGATGTCAATTTTCTTTTACAGAGTTCTAAGGGCTTCCAGTTTCAGCTCTGACAAGTAAAGAACTTAAAGGTCATTACTTCCATCCTTACAACAAGAAAAAAAGGTGAATAAACTTAGTTTTTAAAAAAGGTAAATAAACTTACCTTTCTTGGACTCATAAGAGAATTGAGGTTCAGGGCAAACTGCCCCTCCCCCACTCTCTGGAGAGACAGGAAAATACAGAGAATCACAACTAAGATTAGCTTACCTGAAACAGAAGCCGCTGGAACCTTAAGCTGCTGGAAGTCTTTAAGTAGTAACTTTGACAAATCCCCACCTGACCTGCCTCTTGAGAAACCTATATGCAGGTCAGGAAGCAACAGTTGGAACTGGACATGGAACAACAGACTGGTTCCACATAGGAAAAGGAGTACATCAAGGCTGTATATTGTCACCCTGCTTATTTAACTTCTATGCAGAGTACATCATGAGAAACGCTGGGCTGGAAGAAGCACAAGCTGGAATCAAGATTGCTGGGAGAAATATCAATAACCTCAGATATGCAGATGATACCACCCTTATGGCAGAAAGTGAAGAGGAACTAAAAAGCCTCTTGATAAAAGTGAAAGAGGAGAGTGAAAAAGTTGGCTAAAGCTCAACATTCAGAAAATGAAGATCATGGCATCTGGTCTCATCACTTCATGGCAAATAGATGGGGAAACAGTGGAAACAGTGTCAGACTTTATTTTCTGGGGCTCCAAAATCACTGCAGATGGTGATTGCAGCCATGAAATTAAAAGACGTGATGATACCACCCTTATGGCAGAAAGTGAAGAGGAACTAAAAATCCTCTTGATGAAAGTGAAAGAGTAGAGTTAAAAAGTTGGCTTAAACCTCAACATTCAGAAAACAAAGATCATGGCATCTGGTCCCATCACTTCATGGGAAATAGATGGGGAAACAGTGTCAGACTTTATTTTTGGGGGCTCCAAAATCGCTGCAGATGGTGATTGCAGCCATGAAATTAAAAGACACTTACTCCTTGGAAGAAAAGGTATGACCAATCTAGAGAGCATATTCAAAAGCAGAGACATTACTTTGCCAACAAAGGTCTGTCTAGTCAAGGCTATGGTTTTTCCAGTGGTCATGTGTGGATGTGAGAGTTGGACTGTGAAGAAAGCTGAGCACTGAAGAATTGATGTTTCTGAACTGTGGTGTTGGAGAAGACTCCTGAGAGCTCCTTGGACTGCAAGGAGATCCAACAAGTCCATTCTGAAGGAGATCAGCTCTGGGATTTCTTTGGAAGGAATGATGCTAAAGCTGAAACTCCAGTACTTTGGCCACCTCATGCGAAGAGTGGACTCATTGGAAAAGACTCTGATGCTGGGAGGGATTAGGGGCAGGAGAAGAAGGGGATGACAGAGGATGAGATGACTGGATGGCATCACGGACTCGATGGACGTGAGTCTGAGTGAACTCTGGGAGATGGTGATGGACAGGGAGGCCTGGCATGCTGTGATTCATGGGGTCACAAAGAGTCGGACATGACTGAGCGACTGAACTGAACTGACCCCTTTTTCACCTCCAGGAATTAGAGCCCTGTGAGATGCAGTCTCCCCAAGGGTCTTCAAAGTATCAGAAAACATTGTTATAAATTAGGATTATGGGATTAACAGATACACCGTACTATACATAAAATAGATAAGCAACAAGGATTTACTGTATAGCCCTGGTGGCTCAGACGGTAAAGAAGCCACCTGCAATGTGGGAGGCCTGAGTTTGGTCCCTAGGCTGGAAAGATACCCTCTAGGAGGACATGGCAACCTACTCCAGTATTCTTGCCTGGAGAATCCCATGGACAGAGGAGCCTGGCGGGCTACAGTCCATGCGGTTGCAAAGAGTTGGACACAACTGAGCGACTAAGCAAACATAGGCAACTATATTCGATGTCATGTTATAATGGAAAACATTCTGAAAATACATATATAAATGAGTCATTTTGCTGCACATCTGAAACTAATATTGTAAATCAAACTATATTTCAATAAAAAAACACACATGATTAATACACAGAGGAATGAACTGCCATGTACTAGGACTCACAGCTCGTCTGGGGCAGAATGATAATTACAAAACAGAACAGAGGTTTCTGGTACCTTATGACAGAATCATAGTCTCAGGCTGGGGAGGGGACCACAAGATCACCCTGCCTTGCTATATGACTGAGAGAATTGGGGCCCAGAGAAGGCAGGTGGCCTGCTCAGGGTTAGCAAGCATTCCTAAATTCATTCTCCTCTGCCCAGTCCCTTTCTATGCCATCCTGCCCATCCACTGCCTTTTGGTGTCACTCTTCTGGACCTGCATACAGGTGCCCATTCACCACCATATTCACACAGCGTAAGGGGAGGATTTCTTATTATTTTCTTCAGTTTCTAGACATGCACTACAGTTATGAAACGGATGGATTCTGGTTTGGGCCAATGTCAGAGCAAAAGGAAATAGTTTGTTGAATAGATTCTTCAATCAAACCATGCTGCGGAAGCTGTGGTTTAGAGAAACAAGCTCTTGATTGAAAATAAACAAATCTCACGATAAGAGAACCTCAGCATTCTCTTTTTTCCTAAATTCGCCCTCAGGAATGCATGTATTTTTCATAATATGGCCGTGGGGCAAGTTTTCCTTTGGTTCCTTTATAGTAAGCAGAGTCTAGTGTCTAGAAACTTCTTTTTCTGCTAAGGTGAAAGAGTACTACAAATTTTGCAATGTATAATTCTAGTTCTCAACTAAGTTTCAGATTTACAGCATGAGCTACTGTCCCCTAAGTCAGCCCATGTGGTCAGTGAACAGCTCATGCTTCTCAACCTTGGCTGCACATTAAAATCACCAGGGGACCCTTTCAAAATACCCGTGTCAGGGTCCCACTTCTCCAGATACTGATTTAATTGCTTTGGAGTGGGGCCCGGGAAATGGGATTTTTTAATGCTGTTGAGGAGATCTAAATGTACGGCCAAGAATAAGAATCACTGAGCTGGAGGGAGAGGCATGAGACTGACAAAATTAATTGACAGTGACCCTAAAGGTGACAACGCAGACTCACCTGAGAATGACCCATAGACCTGAGACACAGAAATCGCTAACTAGTTGGTCTTTGCTTTTCAGATAAGATCCCCAGGGGCTGTGTGTACTTGTGTGTGCGGAGTCACTTCAGTTGTGTTGACTCTTTGCGACCCTATGGACTGTAGCCCACCAGGCTGCTCTGTCCATGGGATTCTCCAGGCAAGAATACTGGAGTGGGTTGCCATGCCTCCTCCAGGGGATCTTCCTTACCCAGGGGTCAAACCTGTATCTCTTGCGTCTCCTGCAATGGCAGGTGGGTTCCTTACCACCAGAGCCACCTGGGAAGACCCTCCCTGGGGGCCACTTAGCACCAAACCGGATGACGTCACCTTCCCCTGACATCCTTCAGTGGTTCTCTGAGAACAGCAAGTCTGCAGTGCTGCTGTTCTGGTTACTGTTGCTCCAGAACGACCCCATCTCCCCCGCCAATTTCAACCATTATGTTACGCTAGTGGATTCCATGAGCCAAAATTTGGATGGTCCACAATGGGGACAGTTTGCCTGGGCTTCATAGTGTCTGAAGTCTCCACCGGGAAGATGAAAGAGTGGGGAGTAGCTCGACAGCTTGGGGCTAGTCATCTGGAGGTGTTTTCATTCACAAGTCTGGAGGCCAGTGCTGGCTGTTGGCTGGGGTCTCAGCGAGGGCTGTTGACCTGAGCAACTACATGTGGCCTCTCCATGTAGCCTGGGGCCTGAGCACCAGTGGGGTGGCCTCAGGCTCATCAGACTTCGGGGCTGGTGGTTGAGCACTCTGAAAGCAAGGGGCCCTGTGGATGAGGCGGAAGTAGCGTTGCCTTTTCTGTCCCAATCTCAGAAATCAGGGAGGGGACCTGACCCGAATTCTGTTCCCTGTACCCCCAGATTCAAGGGGAGAGGACATGATCCACCTCTCGAGGGAAGAGTGGCAAGGTCACACTACAGGGGAATGAGGGTGATGGGAGCTATTACAGAAACTGCTGCAGGGGCATACAAGGGCATCACGATTATTCCTCTGGCATCACACTATTTTCCTCTCAGACAGGCAGCCTTCACTCCAGTCAGACTGAAGTATTTTGCAGTTTCCAGAGTACACAGCGCTTCTCCAGCCCACCTTTCTCCAGGTTTTCCCCTTTCTCTACAATGGCTGTCTCCCCTGCTCAAGTCCCCTGCTTGATTCTCCTCATCCAGCAGAAGCACCACCTTCTCAGGGAAGATGTTCGCGGTGTGCTGGGTGCTCTTCTCTGGGGTGCTGTGCCTCTCTGTTTATCTCAGGAATGGCCTGCATATACTTTGGTTCATCACAGCTCCCTCTCCCTCACTAATCTGCCAGCTTCTTCAGCGCAGAGGCTCTTTTCTGACTCCCAACATTTAGCAGCATTGAGCTCACTGTAGGTGTTCAAAACACAGTAGCTGTTATCAGGCAGTTCTTATTGTTTTATAAATGCATTTGACTTGCTTCCTGTGTTTGCAATATGTCTCCAAAATTTAAGGAGGCAGAAAATCCAGTGGGGATCAGAACTCTCATGAAAGTGTCCTTTTTTTGCACCAGGGCGCCAACTTATTCCTTAGCCCTGGTTAGCCACGTACATCTCCCTTGGCCTCTCCTTCCCATTACAGAAATGCCTCCCTTGAGTGTTAGTGAATAAATTTGTTAATGCTGGCAAAGTGCTCAGAAGATGGAAGGAGCTGTAGGTAAGCTAAATATTATTAATAATAATGGTAGTAAGATTGATTATTCATTTCCATGGCCCTTCTCCTATTCAGCCTGTGCAAAATTGGAAATTGGTTGTGTTAAATTGGCCTACCTGCTCCATTTGGCCCTGTCAGGAAAATCAATGAGACACACATGAATATTCTCCTATGTACACAGCCATTTGCAAAGTTAGATAATCATCAATATTTATCGTAAGCAGTTATGGAGAAAATGGATGAATATTTAACACAAGAGAGCATTTAGGTATTATTAAATGTACTTGGCAAAGCAAATTTTGAAGCTGCATTTTGACTTTAACTTACAACAGAAAATCCATATTTTTAATTAGATACATGGACTTGCTTGAGCGGCTGTCACTGAAAAGGCCTCTGGGATCTAAAGGCAGAGAATGACTTCTGAATGGCAAAAACTCCTTGATGCCCTTCTGCATACCCAGAAGTTCCAGGCACTTGGGAGGTATTGCTTCTGGAGACTTCCTGGCTTTATTGGTGGAAAGCATCCTCATATCAAAGGGTTACATGTGCTTCAGTGGGTTCAGGATGCCCCCTAATTAGCGAGGCCACAGAAAGAGAATTGAAATGGGGAGTGAAACCAAATAAGCTCTAGTCCAGTCTCAGGTACTAACCAGCTATGTAGCCTTAGGACATAACTTCATCTCTGGGGGCCTCAGTGTTCCTCATCTGTAAAATAAATTAGATGTTAAAATTCTTGCCCAGAGCTCACTTTCAGTCATTTTATAGATGCTTTACTGAACTCAGTGTATGAAGTGTCCACCTTTTGCTTGTCCCCAGTTGGTACCCTTCCTAACCTGCTCTGTGAGGAGCCCGAGACATTAGGCTTTTTTTTTTTTTTTTAATGCCATTTGACTGTCGCTCATCAGGTCTGACCAAATGGGCCTGGGGTCTGACTCATGCAATTATGGAAGTTGAGAAATCCCAAGACTTGCAGTCACCAGGCTACAAACCCAGGAGAGCTGATGGTGCAAGTTCTAGCTGGAAGGCAGAAGGAGCCCAGTGTCCCAGTTCAACAGTCAGGACAGCAGGCTTTGCCCTTACTCAGGCTTTGTGCTCTATTCGGCCTTCACTTGGCCACATGATGCCCACGCACACTGGGGAGGGACATCTGCCTTACTCAGTCTACCAATTCAAATGTTAATCTCACTCAGAAACACCCTCACAGACACACCCAGAATCATGTTTAACCAAATGTCTGGGTACCCCGTGGTTCAGCCAAGCTGACACATTACATTAACCATCACTCCCTCCTGAGAGCACTGGGCTCCCCATATGCATCTGCGTGACTTCTGTTATGCTTAATGTGAATTTGATCACAATGGGCTGCCTGGCAACCAGACCGCAGTCTCTTAGGGCAGTCACTCCNTGTCTGGGTACCCCGTGGTTCAGCCAAGCTGACACATTACATTAACCATCACTCCCTCCTGAGAGCACTGGGCTCCCCATATGCATCTGCGTGACTTCTGTTATGCTTAATGTGAATTTGATCACAATGGGCTGCCTGGCAACCAGACCGCAGTCTCTTAGGGCAGTCACTCCATCTCTTCTAAATGACAATTACACAATATTTCCACCTCTCCTCAAACCTCCAGCACTTCCTTCCCACTCCTGTCTATCAGTTGATGGCATTGCCTCCTATTCCACTAGATATTGCTTCAAGAATGGTGAGAAGAACTTGCGAAAGTTCCCAGCACAAACCACCTGCCAGCTCCTTGACGCTACATGCCTGCCTTCCCTTCTGTTTCTGTGGAGGAAACTTCCACGCTCCTATTCATGGTCAAAGACTCCCCTTGACCCTGGTTCCCTGACCCCCTCATCTACTGAGTTATTAACACGTCACTCCAGCAATTCTTCCTCTTTTACTTGCATCAGGAAAATTTACCTCTTCTGGATTATTTCCATCAACATATAAATGTAAGGTTACTTCTCCCATATTAAAAAGTAAAGCACACACATACATACACACATGCAACATATTCTCTGTCACCACACTTGTATTTCAGGTGTGGCTCAATTTCTTTGCTTCCTTTTATAAGGAACAATTGTCTCTAATTCCGTGCCTCTAGATCTATTAATCTATCTAATTAGACAGTAGGCTGTGCACTAAAATCACTGTCACCCAAATTACTAATACCATTGGTCAATTCCTACTCACCTTCTCATCACCAGCAATATTTGACAATATTGACAAATATTTGACACAGCGATATTTGACACAGCCTGTCTCTGAATCATCCTTAAAACCCTTTCTTCCTTCAACTTCTGGGACACCCCATGGTCCTTGTCTCCCACTTACTGTACAAGCAGCTCCTTCTTACTCTCCCCTGCTAGCTCTTCCTTATTTCTCCAACCTCGATTTGACTCCTCCTCGAATCTCTTTTTTATCTGTTTACTCTCACTCCCTGGATCTCTAGATCTCACTCATCTCACAGCTTTAAATGCTATGAGCATGCTAATGATCAGTAAAATAAATCTCTATCTGGATGTCTCTGTTGAACCTCTGACTTTAATACTGAGCTGCCTCCTTGATCTACTCTAGATGTTCAACAGGCATCTTATATTTAAAGGGGCTCAGACTGAATCCTTGACTTGCCCTTCTCTCCAAACTCCTCTTCATTAAGTCCTTAGGGCTGCTGGGACAAAGTATCCCACACTAGGTGGCCAACATGACAGATATGTATTGGCTCACAGTTCTGGAGGCTAGAAGTCTGAAATTGAGGCATCAGCAGAGTTGACTCCTTCTAGGAACTGTGAGAAGGAATCTGTCCCATCCTCTCTCCGAGCTACTGGTGGTTTCTGGTGGTTCCTTGGTTTGTAGACCTCTGCCTTCATCTTCACACAACATTCTCCCTGGGCATGGCTGTGTCCAAACTTCTCCTTTTAAAAAGGACACTAGTCATATTGGGTGAGGGACCCACACTACCCCAGGATGACCTCTTCTCAACAGTATGTGAACCAAGAACTTCCAGATGTTCAAGATGGATTTAGAAAAGGGAGAGGAACCAGAGATCAAATTGCCAACATCCACTGGATCATACAAAAAGCAAGAAAATTCCCCCAAAACATCTACTTCTGCTTTATTGACTACCCCAAAGCCTTTGACTCTGTGTATCACAACAAACTGTGGAAAATTATGAAAGAGATGGGAATACCAGACCACCTTACCCGCCTCCTGAGAAATCTGTATGCAGTTCAGGAAGCAACAGTTAGAACAGGACACGGAACAACAGATTGGTTCAAAATTGGGAAAGGAGTACCGTCACCCTGCTTATTTAACTTATATGCAGAGTACATCATGTGAAATGCTGGGCTGGATGAAGCACAAGCTGGAATCAAGATTGCCAGGAGAAACATCAATAACCTCAGATACACAGATGACACCACCCTTATGGCAGAAAACAAAGAGGAGCTAAAGAGCCTCTTGAGGAAAGTGAAGGAAGAAAGTGAAAAAGTTGTCTTAAAACTCAACATTCAAAAACTAAGACAATGGCATCTGGTCCCATCACTTCATGGCAAATAGATGGGGTAACAATAAAACAGTGAAAGACTTTATTTTCTTGGACTCCAAAGTCACTGCCAATGGTGACTGCAGCCATGAAGTTAAAAGACGCTTGCTCTTTGGAAGAAAAGTTATATCAAACCTAGATATCATATTAAGAAGCAGAGACATTACTTTGCTGACAAAGGCCCATCTAGTCAAAGCTATGGCTTTTCTAGTAGGCATGTATGGATGTGAGAGTTGGACCATAAAGAAAGTTGAGCACTGAAGAATTGATGCTTTTGAACTGTGGTGTTGGAGAAGACTCTTGAGAGTCCCATGGACAGCAAGGAGATCCAACCAGACAATCCTAAAAATCAGTTCTGAATATTCATTGGAAGGACTGATGCTGAAGCTAAAGCTCCAATACTTTGTCTACCTGAAGAACTGACTCCTTAGAAAAGACCCTGATGCTGGGAAAGATAGAAGGCAGGAGGAGAAGGGAATAGCAGAGGATGGATGGTCGGATGATATCACCAACTCAATGGACATGAGTTTGAGTAGACTCCAGGACTTGGTGATGGATAGGGAAGCCTGGTGTGCTGCAGTCCATGGGGACCCGACTGAGCGACTGAACTAAACTGAACTAACATTACTATTGTGGTTTAGTTGCTCAGTTGTGTCCGACTCTTGTTACCCTAAGAACTGTAGCACCCCAGGCTCCTCTGTCCATGGGATTTTCCAGGCAGGAATACTGGAGTGGGCTGCCATTTTCTTCTCTGGGGGATCTTTGTGATCCAGGAATTGAACCTGGGTCTCCTGCATTGCAGGCAGACTCCTGCATTTGCAGGTAGATTTTTTTTACTGACTGAGCTACAGGGCTACACCCTATTTCCAATAAGGTCCCATTCTGAAGGACTAGAAGTTAGGACTTCAGCATATGAAGGGGGGCGGGGGGCCACGTAGACACAATTCAACCCATAACCCTCACCAGCCACAGTCTTTCCCATCTCTGTTGATGGCAACTTTATCCTTCCATTTGTTTAGGCAAAAGCATTGGAGCCATCCTTGAATCCTCTCTTAATTATCACACTTAACACATCAACAAGTCCTACTGACTCTGCCTTTAAAATATATCCAGAGCCTGACCACTTCACAACCATTGTCTCTGCTGCCTCCTGATGTGGGCAGTTTCATCACCCTTTTTCAGAGTTGTGGAAGTTTTCTCATTGGTTTCCTTCCACACTTGCCACCCACAGTCTAGTTAGTAATTCTCATTAACAGAGGAAGCAAGAATAATCCATTTCAAACATTATTCAGATTATGGCGTTCCTCTGCTCGAAACCCTCCAGGTGGGGCCGCGCCACTTACTGTGAGAGCCTAAGTCCTGAAAGACCCTACAAGGCGCTGCACTGACTGCAGCCCCATGGCCTCTCTTTCCACCTCTGCTCCCAGCACTGACCACCTTGCTGCTCCCCGAGGCACCAGGAATTCTCACGTCTGGAATTTTTTTCCCTCAGGATTCACTTCACCTCCTACACATAAACATGTAGGAGCGGCACTTTCCCAAACACTCTCTGAAATCGCAGCCCTGTTTTTCTATGGAACTTAATTGCAAACATGAGGCAGGGAACATTTGTGACCAATATGTCTATTTTCTGGTGTAATTAACCTTCTAGATGCAAATTATTTAAAATAACTTGTTCTCAAGCTTACCTGGTTTGTCCACAAACAAGCAGATGCAAGCAGGTGCTCAGATCAGGTAAAGTTTTTAATGTCATAATTTGTCTTCCTTCTGGAGTGAGCCAGCTCAAAATTGCTAGAATATATAGCCATGAACCAGCAGTAGCCAGCGTTGTGTGAGATAATGAATCTTACTCAAGGGCATCGTAGATGTTCTGCAAGCTCATGCAACATTCATGGAATTGGGGCCATTTTCGGCTGGGAGAGTCTAATAACAAGGAAACCTGAGACGTGGTCTCAAAGAAAATTAAGTTAATGTTTTTATACTCTGATCTTATGAACACCCAAATTTTTGTAATGTGTAACTGAGAAATTTGGAAGGCTTCCTGCAGCATGCATCTTGTACAGCCTTTAGCACGATTGCTGCTGCCCCTAAATTCTAAGTGTTCTTCCAACCATGGAGAAAAACAGGGGGTTCACTGTTCAAAGCCATGCAGAATTTCTTCCTGCAGACCCCTTCCCACCCTGCCACACTGCCACCCAAGGAGTTCAAAAATGGCAGAATCCCTCCCAGCTGCAGTGGCTGCTCTCCAGTGGCTCACTGGGCTTTCCAGGGAGTGCTCTTGCTTCTACTGCTTTTTTCTACCCCTTCTTCCTACCCCCCACTTTTGCCAGGCCACACAGCTTGCAGGATCTTAGTTCCCTGACCAGGGGTTGAACCTGGGCCACAGCAGTGAAAGCACTGAGTCTTAACCACTAGACTACTAAAGAATTCCAGCTTTTCTTGTTTACATATCTGTATGTAGGAGACTTGATACTTCCATCTTTCCTTCCTCCTCCCACAACCCTCTGCAACCCCTGATATCCTGCAGACAATGTGGATGATGGAGGCTTATCTTCTCCTGCTTGTGTTTTGGGGTTTGTGGGAGAACCATTACACTGGTTTCATTGCATTAATACATATTGTGCCTTAGATAAACATCTTCTATTTTGAATCTCCCTCTTTCACATAGTTTTTTAAATCACTAAAAAAAAAAAAAAACTGAAGTATAGTTAATTTACAGTGTTATGTTAGTTTCAGCTGTACAGCAAAGTGATTATATTTATTATATATATATTCATTTTCAGATTCTTTACCATTATATGTTATTAAATAATATTGACTCTAGTCCCCTGTGCTATACAGTAAGTCCCTGTTTTCTTCTCTCATATCTTGTGGAAGGATTAATTATCCAAATTTAATTCAAACTTGGAGAGGGTGAAGAACTTACTTGCCCAGGGCTCATAGGTTGTAAGCAGTGGATGTGGTATTTGGACAATTTTTTTCCTGAAATTACTCAAAAACTGCATCTCTTATTTAGCTACTAATATTGCTGTTATTAACCTTGGCATTGGATGTGTCATTTACTCTCTCTGGGGAAACGATCATTCTTTTTATGTACCCCCTTGCTCCTTACCTCTATTTGATGCCTTCTGCTGCTCTCTACGTGCTCTTTGGAGAAACACACTCATTCTGATAATTTCATCAGTCACTTCTGTGAAAATATTTCTAACTGTTCTCCCAACCCCAAACTCCTTTCCTTTATCCCTGAACCTCAGGTCTTCTGCTACCTTTGAAACTTGTGCATAGGGACTTCCACATGACCTGTTTTAGACTCAAATCTTAAAAACAAATGAAAACAAAATGAAGTGGCATTGACCAGCACCCCCTTCCTGGGCTCTGTCACTACACTTCCACTTGCCTGCTTGATTTCACACCATCTGCCCCATTAAGAAGGGGTTCTCAGTAGAGTTGTCATAAGTATTACAAAACGTTAGCAACAGCTGGTTAAGCATATTTATGCTACAGCAGAAACATGAGGGTTGGATACAATAGCACAATATGAGTTTTCTTTTCTTTTTTTTTTTTTTTTGCAAAGAAGACTAATGGGTAACAGATGTGGTACATGATATTTCAGTGCTAGAGACTAGCGTGACCTGGGCACATCTCAAAGGTGGTGTAAACCCAGCTCCAGTCACAGGGCAATAAAAATCAAAGACTGAACAATACCAATTCTGTATAAAATCTGGTAGTATGATAAACAGTAGGGTGTGGGAGTGATGAGATGTGAGGTACTCAGAAAGGTGCTGACCTTCTCTTTGCCTCTGTGTCCTCATCTACAAGACCTTCTCTTTACCTCTGTGTCCTCATCTACAATACCAAAGATCGTAGCAGATACTTCAGGGGCTTGTACTAGGGATTACATGAGATAATGAATGTAAAGTTCAGTGTCCAAGAATTATCATTACCACCTTCCCCCTCATCATCTTTATATTATATAAGATTGAATGTCCACTTAAGTTGGTGGTAATTTGGGAGAAAGTATAAAGCAATGAAAAAGAAAAATGGGTTTTATCCGTTTACCTAGGAAATATTTATCAAGAGTTTTCCACAGGCAGCATTGAAGATACAGCAGGAAAGAAGACAGGAAAGGTTCCTGCCCTTGTGGATACTTTGTTCTAATGAAGGGAGACAGAAAATAAGCCAAGAGTTAGATGAATGAAAAATATCAGAATGTGATATGCATCCTGCAGATAATTAAAACAGATTACTCTGACAATGACTGAGTGGACACTTTAATTTGGGTGAACTTGAATGATAAGCAAGAGACCATCCCATGAAGATCGGAGGGTAGAGCAACCTGGACAGGAGGCAGCAGGGCGAAGGCCCTGTGGTAGGGAGGCACTGCAGAGGCAGAGGAGGTCAGTATGGTGTCTACAGGTGGGGAGAGAGGGAACTGGTGTTTGATGAAGTCAGAGAAGTGGGCAGGGGCCAGGTCCTACAGGGCTTTATTAATCAGGGCTAGGAGCTTGGATTTACCCCAAATAAGATGGGGGAACCAGAGGAGTTGGTATTGGATTAGTTTTCTCATAGTCAACAACTGTATAACTGGAAAAGTATATGAAACAATGACTTTCAGACATTGGATAAAAAGCAGAGCAAGACTTGGAGTTCTGAGGGAAAACATGAAGTGAGTCTCCTGATCACCTTGGCTGTCTGTGTGGTGAACTCTCTGGGACATAGTGGAGGGAATTAGAGCACAAACAGAGCACAGCAGTGGCATTGAGCTGTGTGGACAGAGATCAGAGTCTGGGGTTGCTTGGGCAGCTGGAACTTCATAGGGCAGAGTACCAGAAACGAAAGAGCTGTGCCAAGGAGGAATTCCAGGAATGTGCACAGGTGTCCTCTGAAGTCTTTGGTCAAATGTTAAGACACACACAAAAAGGGGAAGACTATGTGCTCTGTCTGAGTACAGCTCTTGGGAACCTGTGCACTGAAAAGAGATTTCAAAGGGTAAATAGCACCCTGAAGGATAGATAAGATTCTGTTTTGTTCCTCTGTTTCTGTTCCTTGGTTTTTTACAAGGGAAAAAAACCAAGAGGCTAGTTAAACTGAAACTTAGAGAGAAAAAATAAAAAATGAAAAAGAGTCTTAGTGCCTTGTTTTGTTGTTCAGTCCCTAAATCATATCCAGCTCTTTGAGACCTCATGGACTGCAGCATGCCAGGCTTCCCTGTCCTTCATTATCTCCGTGAGCTTGCTCAAACTCATGTTCCTTGAATCGATGATGCCACCCAGCCATCTCACCCTCTGTCAGCCTCTTCTCCTCCTGCCCTCAATCTTTCCGAGCATCAGGATCTTTTCTAATGAGTCAGCTCTTCACATCAGTTGGTGAAAGTATTGAAGCTTTAGCTTCAGCAGCAGTCCTTCCAATGAATATTCAGGGTTGATTTCCTTTAGGATGGACTGGTTTGATCTTCTTGCTGTCCAAGGGACTCTCAAGAGTCTTCTCCAACACCACAGTTCAAAAGCATCAATTCTTTGGCACTCAGCTTTCTTTATGGTCCAACTCTCACATCTCCCAATGACTACTGGAAAAACCATAGCTTTGACTATATGGACCTTTGTTGGCAAAGTGATATCTCTGCTTTTAAGTATGCTGTCTAGGTTTGTCTTAACTTTTCTTCCAAGGAGCTGCCTTGTGGGATATTATAAAGCCATTTTACATGTGTGTAATTGGAATAGCAGGAGGAGAAGAGAGATATTTGAGGAAATGTTTAGATATCTGCTAAAACATTTCCAAATTTGATTAAAAAAAATTATCCCACAGATCCAAGCAGCTCAAAAAACTACATGCAGGAAGAAAATCTGATCTAAGCACATGACAGTCTAACTATTGAAAACCCAAGAGAGAGGAAATATCAAAAGTGGCTGAGACAGAAGGAGAGAGTCCACGGCAATTAAACATATTTATTGAACGTTTTGTGTGAGTTGAGTCCTTGTGTGTACTTGGTTACAGTGATAGAATGGTAAAAAGCCAGAACATTTCCATATTCTCATGAATTCTACTGTTGAGGGGAGGAAATAGACATTAAACAGATAAGCAAGTGATGACATTTATGCTAAAGGAGAGGTGTTTGACAGCATACTTGTGTAATTTACGTTTAAGTGATTCTGAAGAAAGTGAAAGTGTTAATTACTCAGTCATGTCCAACTCTGTTCGACCCCATGGACTATAGCCTGCCAGGCTCCTCTATCCATGGACTTCTCCAGGTAAGAATACTGGAGTGGGTTGCCATGCCCTTCTCCAGGGCATCTTCCCAACCCAGGGATGGAACCTGGGTCTCCTGCATTGCAGACAGATTCTTTACCATCTCAGCCATGTGGGAAGCCCAACGCTGAGGAAATGACCTTTAGTCAGAAGCCTGAAGGTTGAAGAGAACACAAATGAAGATGAGGGAAAAGACCATTTCAGCAGAGAAAATGCAAAGACTCAGAGAAGGAAAGAGCAGGGTATCTGAAAGGTTGCAAATAAGCCAATGAAGCTGGAGTGGGGAAACAGAGATAGGATGCAAGACAGAAGGAGAGATTAAAAGAGAATGAAGGACTAGGTAGGAGTCAGAATATGAAGGCATTGTATTTCCTGTTGGCAGTGAAACAGTGGGAATCCAATATAAAGCTTTAAGCTCTTTAGTGCAGTGTATCAATATGTTAATGCACTTTATTAACTCACTGCATTAAAAATATTTTATTAATACTGTATATCTAAATATGTATTAGAATACCATATGTTTCATACAATGTAAAAAAAAAATCTGGAAGAACTGATTCCTGGCAGCTTAATTGATTGTTGCAGGCCAAAGTTTGTAATTAACTCATCCTGAGCTTTTTAAGATTCATGGAGTACCACCACGGAGTACTGAAATACCGAGGCAGAAGTCCAGCTGGAGACTGTGGTTGAATCTTCAAGCTAGGAATGGTTTGGGGGAATCTCAGACCCCATATCTCAGGAGCTGAAGGAACCACCTGGGAAGACTGCCCTGCCCATTAACACAATATCCTCTATCTTTGATCCAATTACTGAATTAGAAAGGGGAGTGTTTAAGACGGATGGAAGTTTTTAACATTAATCAGTATCTAATGATGGCAAAGCCTGGGAGATGTCAGGTTTTATTTGATAGATTTATCCTGAAAGTGATATGTACACTGACAGTTAGGAAATTAATGGTTTGACTTTATGGAGGACTGACAGGATAAACTAACTCTGACATGCTAAATTAAGGAGAGTCTGTTACAGAATGTAAAATGCCAACTTCATATTTTGAGTGTAATGCTATAGAGCTTTTTGGTACTGATTTCTAAGCCATGCACATGTGTTTAAATAAATGAAAATTCAGGAGAGGACACTGCCCTGAAGAGATGATATTATAGAAGAGCAATGAATGAATAATTTACAAGTGGCATCTTCAACCGTGTGAATTTTTTAAAAACGCACAGATTTATAAACAGAATCAAAAAAAGTAAAGCAAAATGAACCACCTTTAGGCTTATATTTTCAGTTTGTAAATATAAGTTCTTTGAGTCAGAAATTTGTCTCGTGTATCTTTGTATTCTTAATGTTTAGCACACAAAGAAGTATACAGCTGGCACTCAATAAATGTTAGCTGCAAAAATGTATGGCATCTCAATAAGTATTAGTAAATGATATTAGATAATGAATAAACATTTGCTATTTTCTGATTCAAAAAATACTAGGTTATACATATTTTACATATAGGGTAAGTTGTAGGATTCCATGGAAAAATCACACTTCAATAAACTACTGATGTTTAGGATAATTTGGATAACATGTTTTAATCAGAATGATACAGTGTTTTTCAGAATTTCAGAGTCGACTGGATGGGACTAAATTATCAGTTTGTTTTTTTTTTTTTGTACAAAAGAAATACCAGTTCCATCTTTCCTTCTTTTTAATTTTTATGGTATTATTTTCAATGTGTTTCTAAAGAAAAATTTTGTAGCAAAGATGTGATTCATTGACTGAGTTTGAGTTCCTGTCACGTTTTACTCTGTGGTTTTTGCCATGAGGCAAAACTATAGTTTCCTTCTGAGGCCATTACTTGTACTGACTCCAATTCATCCAGCCTAAACTTTATTTGAATTTTGACAAAAATAGAGTTTTCCATTAATTTTTAATAAAAACAAATTTTACCATATGCAGTTGGAACTACTGCTGATTTTATTTTGTGCTGAAATTTTTCTTCCAATAATACTCACCGTGAATTGGAGAAAAATTTAAAAATTGCAAACAATACTGTAAAATGTTGAGATGTAGAAAGATGAGAGTAGGGATGAGATGGAAGTGGTTACAGTAAGTGTGAGAAGAGACAGGAGATCGGAAAGAGAGAGGCAGAGGTCGGGAAAATAATGATGGCTTCATCAGACTAAAAAGTTTAATTTTTGAGTTCTTATGGTCAGCACCCTAAGATTTCATTGAGGATTAAGTTAATCATGTATTTTCATAAGTAAAAATCAGATTAATCTACTAGGAAATTTCATAAATGTTGGATCATAATCTTCTTGCAAAATTTTATAATAGCTTCTTATCTTGAATAAGGTCCTTCTTCTGAAGCCCCTTTTCCAAACATTAATACCCCAAGCACAATTCAGAGGTGAGGACCTGACCGTTAAACACAGGAGCTACTTTACCTGAGGTTGGAGGCAGAGACTGAGGGTCCTGGTGCACCACCTTCTATCCTGATCTAGTAAAAGAGTCATTTTCTGGCAGATTACTGTGAAAGCATTACTTTTCCCCATATATATATTTACTACAGACTTCTTTGTGAAATGTCTATTCAAATCACTTGCCTGTTTTTACAGTGAGTTTCCTGTCTTTTAAATTAATTTATAGGTGTTCTTCATATTTTTGGATATTAGTCTTTGGCTTATTACAAGTGTGTAAATATCTTCCAAGCTGTGGCTTATCCTTCTATTTTCTTAGAATATGATACCTTTTGGGGAACAAATTTAGCCATTTTAGCCATTTTCTTTGATAGATTCTTCTGTAAAAAAAACACATTTTCCTATTCCAAAGTCATGAAATTATGTTTCTTTAGTACATTCTAAAAGCTTTATTGTTCTGCCTTTCACATTTAGGATTTTAATCTGCTTAGAATTAATTTTGCATGTACATTATCTGGGAGAAAGCCAGTTTCTTTTCTTTTTTTTTGGCGGCACAATTTTCCCAAGGCTATTTATTGAAAAGACCGTCTTTCTTTGCCAGTTTTCGCTGACCTGTGATGCTGCCTCTGTCATGTATCGTTTCCATATCTAGGTCTCATTTCTGTGCCCTTTGTTGCTCTTCATTGCTTTTGCATCACAGAGCTATCTCTGTCCCCATCTTCCTTCCCAAAGTAAATTCTTTAGAATTCTTTAGTTGTTTTGTTTGGGATTCATGGGGATTATTCATCACAAAGTATATTTTATCAGAAAAATGTAAAATATTTTCCTTTTCTCTTCTCCTCTTTTTAGAATGGGAAGACTTTAGCACATATGTAGGAGAAAGCATCAGTGAAGAGGAAGCTGAAAATACAGAAGATGGTTGATAACTATCGGGCTGAGGTCCCTAAGGAAGAGGCAAAGCATGGACCTATTTCACAGGCAGGCAATGATGCCTCAGCTGGAGGAAGAAGGATGGGTGTGGATGTTGCTGAGGAGTGAGCATAAAGTTAATGGTTTTTTATTTGACAGATTGAACTTCATCCGCGAAGGAAATGGATCATTCAGTGACTGGTGTGTTAGATGTCAGTAACAAAGTACTGAGAAGAACACACATACTTCTTGCCTTTGTGGAGCTTACATCCCAAAGTGGGGAGACAGACAATATTTAAGTAACAAAAAACAAAATAATCACCAGTTGTGAAAGTGCTGCGATGGAAACATATAGTATACTGTAATAAAGAATGGGGTGGTTAAATTTGGCATTTGGGCATTTTTGTGTGGTGACTTTTAAGCTGAGATCTAGAAGATAAGAAGTCAGGTGCCCCGGAAGAACCTTCCAGGAACAGGGAAAGACAAGTATTTAATACAAAGCTTGCAGTGGGTAAGAGCCTTGTATGTTCTAGGAATTTTCAGAAGGTTGAGATGATTAGAGACAGTTAGAAGAAAGAAAGGGGGAAGGTGAAGCTGAAGAAGTGCCATGGATAAAATCATCTGGGACTTGTATTTTTGTCCAAGTAAAATGAGTCATCATTAAAGGTTTTTTAAGCCAAAAACTGACTTGATATGACTGTCCTTCCCAAACTGGATCATTTCTTTACTGCTCCCATTCCACTATGTCCCAAGGAAGTCCAATTATCAAGCTAGCACAGAGTCTTCCCTATACATATATCATATACATGNTGAGTCATCATTAAAGGTTTTTTAAGCCAAAAACTGACTTGATATGACTGTCCTTCCCAAACTGGATCATTTCTTTACTGCTCCCATTCCACTATGTCCCAAGGAAGTCCAATTATCAAGCTAGCACAGAGTCTTCCCTATACATATATCATATACATGTGTATTTATAAATGTATATATATATATTTATGTACAAATTATGTACACTTATATTTATATATATGACATATTTGTATATATTATGTACATATATTTACACATACATGTATGAGGTATTTCTTAGGTTGTTTCCAAAATATAGTATCTTGATATTCATCTAATCTTTTATGTGTATGTTTTGCTGCATCTTGATTTTCTTATTCAATGTACCTTATGAAAACTTCATCAAATCTCTCCTGTGTCAATTTATATAGCTATTATTCTTTCTCTTAACAGCTCCAATATATTAAGCATTTCCCTATGAGGTGGTGATTTTGTTTCCTTTTGGGGCTGCTACAAAAATGCTGAAATAAAAACTCTTATACATAGAAGATTAAAGGCAGGAAGAGAAGGGGATGACAGAAGATGAAATGTTTGGATGGCATGACTGACTCAATAGACATGAGTTTGAGCAAACTCTGGAAGGTAGTGAAGGACAGGGAAGTCTGACATGCTACAGTCCTTGGGGTTGCAAAGAGTCTGACATGACTTAGCAAACTGAACAACAAAAATACATATATTTTTATATATTCAGACCGATATGTCTACAGGGTATGTTCTCAGGAGTAGAACTGGTTGACCAAATATATATGTAGTTTTTACATGAAGATGTTTTCAGGTTCTTTTTGAAAGTTCTTATTAGTTAAAATTTCTACCAGTAATAAGTGAGAGTACCCTTTCCCAATATCCCCATTATGTCTCTCTTTTTTTCCTGTCTGATGAGTATATGTGTGTGTGTATATACACACACACACATGCATACATATGTGTATGCATGTATAAACTTTGGTATTTTATAGTGAACTGGGAACCCGCTTATGAATTAGACTTTCTCTTCTTTAAATTGTTCCTTTGCCCACTTTACTAACATTTATTTGTCCCCTGCTTGTCATTGTGAGAGATCTGTTTATATAATGACATTAACTGTTTGATATGTACATTGCAATGTTTTCCCAGACTTTTTGTTGTTTTTAGTGACTTTATAGTTTCTTTATGGCTTCCCAGAAAGCTCAGTTGGTAAAGAATCTGCCTGCAATGCAGGAGGCCCCAGTTTGATTCCTGGTTTGGAAAGTTCCCCTGGAGAAGGCTACCCACTCCAGTATTCTTGGACTTCCCCGGTGGCTCAGACAATAAACAATTCACTTGCAATGTGGGAGGCCTGGGTTCAATCCCTGAGTTGGGAAGATTCTCCAGAGGAAGGCATGACAACCCACTCCAGTATTCTTGCCTGGAGAATCCCTATGGACAGAGAAGCCTGACAGGCTACAGTCCATGGGGTCGCAAAGAATTGGACATGACTGAGCAACTGAGCACAAACTTTCTTCTAGATCAGTAATCAGCTGGCCAATGCAATTCCCTTAGTGCAATTCCCAATTTTTGTCATATATTAATTTTTCAAATATGCTGACCTCTATTTCTGGAATCTATTGTGTTCCATTGATTTTTTCCCCCCACTATGTTCCACTGGGGCTTCCCTGGTGGCTCAGAGGTTAAAGTGTCTGCCTCCAATGCAGGAGACCCAGGTTCGATCCCTGGGTTGGGAAGATCCCCTGGAGAAGGAAATGGCAATCCACTCCAGTATTCTTGCCTGGAGAATCCCATGGACGGAGAAGCCTAGTAGGTTGCAGTCCACGGGGTCGCAAAGAGTCAGACACGACTGAGCGACTTCACCTTCACCATGTTCCATTGATCCATTTGTACATTGATTTGATCACAGTGGCTTTCATTCTAATATATCTTGTTCTATCCCTTCTTGATCTTTTGTCTGAGATCAAGTTTCTAATATATGCTGTTCTATTTTAAAGCATGTTCTAATATCTAGTGGGACAAATTTCCCTCAGGACTCTTGTTATTTATATCTTCCATAACTGTATTATTCTTGGGCATTATCTGTTTATTAAATTCCCAGCCCATTTAGTTCATAAAATAGTATTCTAACTGGAATATTAAATTTATAAATTAATTTGAAAAATTAGAGTTTAGAAATATTTTCTTATCTAAAAACATGGTATGGTTTCTGTTTTACTCAGATCTTATTCTTCAACAATATTTTACAGTTTTAATTAGGTAATTCTTGGGTCTTTTCTGTAGAATAATCAAATACTTATAATTTGAGTTACATTTATGAAATTATTCTCTCATCTCAATTTCTAGGCATTTATTGCTATAATTGGAGAAGGCAATGGCACCCCACTCCAGTACTTTTGCCTGGAAAATCCCATGGATGGAGGAGCCTGGTAGGCTGCAGTCCATGGGGTCGCTAGAGTCGGACATGACTGAGCGACTTCACTTTCACTTTTCTCTTTCATGCATTGGAGAAGGAAATGGCAACCCACTCCAGTGTTCTTGCCTGGAGAATTCCAGGGACGGGGAAGCCTGGTGGGCTGCCATCTATGGGGTCGCACAGAGTCAGACACGACTGAAGTGACTTAGCATTGCTATAAATGGGGAAGTTTTCAAATATTTCTCTTATTTCAGGCAACTTAACAAATGATACCATTAACTCTACTATACTTAAAGTTTCTTAGGAATGTGTTTGGACCAAGCTGTTGACTCAAGGAGATGAGAGAATGATGGGTAAGGAGTCTGTGAGCCTGAGTACTGTGTGCTGTGTTCCAGCAATCATTTTGAGAAGGATAAACCCTTAGATGAAGAAAGCGTCCTGGTTGAGGTCTGTTGGTTTCCACTCTTAAGTGCAGGGGCAGCTCCAGGCTGGTCAGCCCCAGGCTTGTGCATAAAAGACTGAGTTTGGAAGGGGATGATGACACCTCCAAAAAGGTTCAGGGGTCCTTATCCTCTCTGATGCTATCGTCTTAGGTCACATACCTGTTGGAGAGGGTTGTGAGGATCAGGAAGTTTCCAGCAACTTTAGAGGGTGTTGCTGCTGTGTCTGCTTCATATCCCAGCTGTGCTGACTTTCATTCCACAGAACCTTGATTGAATTACTCAAGTGTTGCTGGTCTCTGTTAATGCATGCCTGTTCTAATTTGTCAATTGATTTTTGTACAAGATCACATAAAGTTATCTTAAATAATGATTTTTTCATTACTTACATCCTTTTTATCTCATCTAAGACTTTCAACCTTAAATTCCTTGAGGTCTGACTTTAACACTGCTGCTCCTGCTTTCTTTCTCTTTGTATTTATTGGCCTAGTATTTCTACACCTAGTATCTCTACTCTCAACATTCCTTATGAATTGGCTTAATATATGTTATTTGTGACTTCATCCAATTTATAACCAGACCTGGTCATTTTTCTATCCTAATTTAATTTTGGATCAATTCGCTGCTCCCCACCCATCACTGTCACTCACCTGGATGCCTGCAGTGCAGTAACTTCTTAACCAGTCCACTCAGTCCCCTTTATACTACCTGTCCATAAAATATCTTCTCCTCACTGCAGGCAAGATGACCCTTCAAAATGCAAATGTGATCCTGTCTCGCCTCCTACCTCCTTGTCTCACTTTTCACATTTTCTAGGACTTCCCTCTGGCTTTAGAACACAGCCCATGGCCCTCTGCAGCCTCACCATGCATGCTCTGCCCTGTCTCTCGCTCTGTGCTCTACATGTGAAACTCCCTTGTCTGTTCCATGTTCACTCCTGCCCAGAGTATTTGCACAGGGAATTCATTCTGCCTGGGAGCCCTTGCCTCCTTCCCTTCCCACTTCCGCTAATTAAGACTCCAGCTCATCCTGCAGATCTCTGCCCCAGAATTGGGCCTTCAGGGAAGTCTCTCCTGACCTTCCTGACCTCCTCAGATCCCTACTCAGCCCCCTCATGGCCTGGGCCTCCTCCCGGCAGCCCTGGACACAGTGGCTGTGCTCCAGTTCCTTGTGTGGTTATTGAATAAGCTCTGTTCCTACTCTGGACTCCGAGTCCCCTGAGGACAGGGAACATACCTGCTTGGGCTCCCCCTGTATCCCTGCTTGGAGCATATTGCTGGCTGAGAGTTGGCATCCCAAGACTGTTTGTCGGATGGCTGCATGAACAATGAGCAGCTGCGTGAACTGTTTAAATTACGGTGGAATGAAGGGGGCTCCTGGGACCATGGTGCCAGCACACATCCAGCTGGTGGCCCTCCCAGCACTAACCTGCCTCCTTCCCAGAGCCAAGCAGCTGTAGGGATGTCTGAGCCTGCAGACTCTAGGGGTCCTGAGGAGGAAAGGCAGTGCAGGACACTCCTTTGTGGGCTGGTTGAGAGCCTGGAGACAGCACTGGAGGAGGCTGGAAAGATGTGCTTCTAGGATGGGCTTGACACAGAAAACTCCATATTTTCACAGCTCTGTGTGAGTGTGCCTGCGCTCCCTGGCCACAGCGTGTCAAAGAGGAACTGGCATGGTTGGCAGAATTCATCCCAGGCTGAAGCATTGGAGAGAGAGGAGCCCTTCAGTCAGAATGACTTCCATCCACTCCTTGTCAGGGGCCTGGTAGCCTCTCTGCTGGAGGCACCGTCAACCCCCATGGAAGAAATACTTTTTGTTCTACCACTTGCTGAAGTGCCACAACTTAGAGAATTTGAGCCACTATTTAAGAGCCCCTGTGAGCTGACAGAGAAAAGGAATCCCTCTGGGGGCCCTGCAGCCTTAAAGGGAATCTTGACCTCAGCAAAAAAACCGTGCTCAGCAAACAGAACTGAAGGAAGAAAGAGACCAATGTGAAGGCAAGTAAGGGTGAGAGCATCAAGGAATGTGAGGACACAGCAGGCTTTCTGGAGCTAAAAGATGACGATTCTCCAAATAAACAGCTGAGTAGATTTGTTAAATGAGAGGGGGTTAGTCTTGGGACGGAAATTAGTATGCAAGGACTCTTGGAAGTAATAATTCTCAGCGTGGAGCAAACAATACAAACAGGTAATAACCCACTGGGTAAACTGATCCAGAAAATCTACTATAGGTAACAAAAGGAGAGAAAGAAATAGATGGAAAGGATAACAAAGACAGTTAAACTTTGCAGATGGGTAAGTGGAGTCCAAAATGTCAGTTGTTTAAAATGTGAGGTGAGCATGAGACTTCTGACCTTTTCCATTCCTGTGGCCACTGCTGAGTTTTCCAAATTTGCTGGCATATTGAGTGCAGCACTTTCACAGCATTATCTTTCAGGATTTGAAAGAGCTCAACTGGAATTCCATCACCTCCACTAGTTTTGTTCTTAATGATGCTTTCTAAGGCCCACTTTACTTCACATTCCAGGATGTCTGCCTCTAGGTGAGTGATCACACCATCGTGATTATCTGGGTCATGAAGATCTTTTTTTGTACAGTTCTTCTGTGTATTCTTGCCACCTCTTCTTAATATCTTCTGCTTCTGTTAGGTCTGTACCATTTCTGTCCTTTATCGAGCCCATCTTTGCATGAAATGTTCCCTTGGTATCTCTAATTTTCTTAAAGAGATCTCTAATCTTTCCCATTCCATTGTTTTCCTCTGTTTCTTTGCATTGATCACTGAGGAAGGCTTTCTTATTTCTTCTTGCTATTCTTTGGAACTCTGCATTCAAATGGGTATAATTTTCATTTTTTTCTTTGCTTTCGCTTCTCTTCTTTTGACATCTACTTGTAAGGCCTCCCCAGGCAGCCATTTTGCTTTTTTGAATTTCTTTTCCATGGGGATGGCCTTGATCCCTGTCTCCTGTACAATGTCACAAACTTCATTCCATAGTTCATCAGGCACTATCTATCAGATATAGTCCCTTAAATCTATTTCTCACTTCCACTGTATAATCATAAGGGGTTTGATTTAGGTCATACCTGAATGGTCTAGCGGTTTTCCCTACTTTCTTCATTTCAGTCTGAATTTGGCAATAAGGTGTTCATGATCAGAGGCACAGTCAGCTCCTGGTCTTGTTTTTGTTGACTGTATAGAGCTTCTCCATCTTTGGCTGCAAAGAATATAATCAATTTGATTTCAGTGTTGACCATCACACGCTAGTAAAGTAATGCTCAAAATTCTCCAAGCTAGGCTTCAGCAATACGTGAACCGTGAACTTCCAGATGTTCATGCTGGTTTTAGAACTGGCAGAGGAACCAGAGATCAAATTGCCAACATCTGCTAGATCATACAAAAAGCAAGAGAGCTCCAGAAAAACATCTATTTCTCCTTTATTGACTATGCCAAAGCCTTTGACTGTGTGGATCACAAGAAACTGTGGAAAATTATAAGAGATGGGAATACCAGACCACCTGACCTGCCTCTTGAGAAATCTGTATGCAGGTCAGGGAGCAACAGTTAGAACTGGACATGGAACAAAAGACTGGTTCCAAATAGGAAAAGGAGTACGTCAAGGCTGTATATTGTCATCCTGCTTATTTAACTTATATGCAGAGTACATCATGAGAAACACTGGGCTGGAAGAAGCACAAGCTGGAATCAAGATTGCTGGGAGAAATATCAATAACCTCAGATATGCAGATGACACCACCCTTATGGCAGAAAGTGAAGAGGAACTAAAAAGCCTCTTGATAAAAATGGAAGTGGAGAGTGAAAAAGTTGGCTTAAAGCTCAACATTCAGAAAACGATGATCATGGCATCTGGTCCCATCACTTCATGGGAAATAGATGGGGAAACAGTGGAAACAGTGTGAGACTTTATTTTTTGGGGCTCCAAAATCACTGCAGATGGTGACTAAGGCCATGAAATTAAAAGACGCTTACTCCTTGGAAGAAAAGGTATGACCAACCTTGATAGCATATTCAAAAGCAGAGACATTACTTTGCCAACAAAGGTCTGTCTAGTAAAGCTATGGTTTTTCCAGTGGTCATGCATGGTTGCGAGAATTGGACTGTGAAGAAAGCTGAGCACTGAAGAATTGATGTTTCTGAACGGTGGTGTTAGAGAAGACTCTTGAGTGCTCCTTGGACTGCAAAGAGATCCAACCAGTCCATTCTGAAGGAGATCAACCCTGGGATTTCTTTGGAAGAAATGGTGCTAAAGCTGAAACTCCAGTACTTTGGCCACCTCATGTGAAGAGTTGACTCATTGGAAAAGACTCTGATGCTGGGAGGGATTGGGAGCAGGAGGAGAAGGGGACAACAGAGCATGAGATGGCTGGGTGGCATCACTGATTTGAATTGGTGATGGACAGGGAGGCCTGGCATGCTGGGATTCAGTTCAGTTCAGTTCAGTCACTCAGTCATGTCTGACTCTTTGAGATCCCATGAATTGCAGCACGCCAGGCCTCCCTGTCCATCACCAACTCCCAGAGTTCACTCAGAATCACGTCCATTGAGTTAGTGATGCCATCCAGCTGTTTCATGGGGTCACAAAGAGTGGGAAATGACTGAGCTACTGAACTGAACTGAATGGATGAGACTTCTAAGAGATGTCAGGGAGGTGGCTAAATAGACAAGTCTGGAGATCAAGGGAGATTTTCAGGCTTTTAGACATTAATATGTGGGTTATTGCATAGTTGATGTGTGAGCAATAATGAGATCATAGGGAGTAGGGTAGGGAAGAAGTGGAGAGGGTTAGGATAGAGCCTTGTGTAGTGCTAGTATTTAATGGCCAGGGAAAGAGGTGATTCTGAAAAGCAGAGAGTCAAGAAGTGGGCCAAACAGTTATAAGTAAAACAGGAGATTGCTATATCTTGGAAATCAAGATGGTGGCTGTAGTGATGGAGAGGAGAGTTGGGTTTGAGGAAGATGCATTTTGAGATAGAATAGTCAAGACCTGCCAGTGGATGGGAATCAGGGATGGTTTCTAGGTTTTAAGCTAGTGTATCTGGGTGGACGATGTTGATGTTTTCTATTTACTATTACAGTGAGATGAGGAGGGATAGACTTGAAAGTAGAAATCAAGTTCTGTTTCAGTTCAGTTCAGTTCATTTGCTCAGTTGTCCAACTTTTTGTGACCCCATGAATCGAAGCCTGATTCTGTTTAGGTCATACCAAGTTTGAGATGACCAAGGGATATTCAATGGATGTATGAGATGAGTAGCTTGGAGCACAGACAAGAGATCACGGCAACAGGTATAGATTATAAAGTCTTATCATTAAGATGGCATTTGGACTGGACTATATTAGCCCCAGAGAGAATGAACATGGTTACTTACTGAAAATGAGAGGCAAGGTAGTAGAATAGAGACTCAGTGTACTGATAGCTTGTCAAAACGGTGGGAGAATTAATTGATGAGGGATCCATAAGGAATTTAATTGGCTGGAACAAGCTGAAAACCTCCTTTCAGTTTCTCCTGTGTGCAGAGCTGTGTCATTTTCTCCGCTGGATTCAGTAGTCTGGAGCTAAGCATGGAGACCTTAGACTTTTGGGCTCCAACATTTTCCATGTCTCATGCATCTGTTTTCTTGATTTCCCACACCCAAGTTGCAGGGTTAGATCCTGCAGAGAACTGACTGGGAAGAACCAGGTGAAATCTATATGACCTGCAGCATTGCTGGAGGCTCAGATCTTTCTACCTTAAGGACATTGGCACAGGCCTGAGTCAAGCCTGAGCTTATGGTGCCCACTGGGACAACTACCACCTGTGTGGATTTCTTCAACCAGAATAGCAATTCTGCTTTTCTCCCTCATAGCCACTTTTCCATGTTGCCAGACTCCTGGATTCCTGAATTTCTGATTCATGGTCAGGCCCATCTAACTCAGAACTTACCATTATCTCTCATATAGTCTGCGTCGAGTCTCACAGTTGGGTTTCCTTCTAGTTCCTTCCCTCTCCAATTTGTCTTCTGGTTACCAGATTCATCTTTTTGAATCATAGCTCTAATCCAGCCTTGCTCTAGCCCCAACACCTCTAATAGCTCCCTATTTATAGAGCAGTGATTTTCAGTCTGAACAGCAGTGCCTTAGGGGTTCACAGAGATGGGAGTGGATGTGTGGGCTGGGAGGCGTGCTTCCCCCTTGTCCCACCTGATTATCTCTGTGCTTATGGCTGTTTTACATATCAGCCCCTGGTGTATCATTATGGGCTTTATAGAACTGAAATTCATTGTTTCCTAGAGAATGGAGCAACCAGAAAGCAAGGCCCTTCAAAACTCTAAGTTTCTAAGTTCAATTACATTTCAGACTATCTTATCCACTGATCTCTTTTCTATATTCCTTTGCTATAGTTAAAAGAGTTGTTGTTTTTCTAATTTTTTTTTTGCATTCTGTTTATTGCATTGTAAATTAATTCCTTTCACTTCTAAGAATGGACTTTAGACTCAGAAAGATATATGCTGAAATCAGGATTTACGATGTGAAATTAAACAAGTTACTTAATATCTTTATGCCTTTATGTATATACATTTATACAGTTTTCTGATCTGTAAATGGGAAGGATTATTAGTGCTCCTCTCATAGAACTGTTTAAAAGGTTGACACTGTATATGAAATTAGCACAGTGCCCAGCTTATAGCAAGCAATAAATTACTGCTATAAATATTATTATGCAACATATTTTCATTACTTTGAATTAAATCCAAGGGTATCAATAATATAAAAAGCAACTCTAAGTTTGCTTAATAGTAAATCTCAGTATAAGGCTGCTTTAGATTTGAATCAAAAGCTGGGTTAAGTCATCTATATCATCCAGTTGATTTTGATTTTTTTTTTCATGGCAAAAAGCACTGAAAATATTGACTAATATAATGAGATGAAAGAACAAACTTAAAAGTAGCTGTTCTTAATATTTCATGCATTTGCGCATGTTATATCCTTCACTCAAATTGCCTCCCATCCCCAAATTCCAACTCCTACTCATATTTTAAGGATCAAATGGTCCCTTCTCCAGGAACTGTTTCTGGAGCTCCTTCAATTGGAACTGAAGATTCAGTTGGAACCTTCTCTCCTTCGTCTAGATTCTGAGACACTGTTATCTGCCTCAATTACGGTTTAAATTTAGTGTTAGTTGCTCAATCATGTTCAACTCTTTGTGACTCCATGGACTGTAGACAGCCAGATCCCTCTGTCCATGGAATTCTCTAGGCAAGAATACTGGAGAGGGTAGCCACTCTCTTCTCCAGGGGATCTTCCTGACCCAGGGATGAAACCCAGGTCTCATGCATTGCAGGCAGATTCTTTACTGTCTGAGCCACCAGGGAAGCCCATTATGGTTTTTAACTTCTGTCTTATTTCTTGGTAACATGCATGAATACATTCCTCCAACTTGTGGTACCGAGAGACTCATATGTCCTTCAAACACAAATGTTCATGAAGCACTGTTATGAGCCAAACATAATTCTAGGTGCTGATGAACTAGCAGAAAGCAAAACAAACCCCCTGCCTTTGTAGAACTTACATTCTGGCAGGGGTAAGAGGTAACAAACTGGTAAATATGTAATGTCAGACGGTGATTAGTTCTTTGGATAAAATCAGAAGAATGGGAAGCAAGAGAATTCTGGAGGTGGGAGTGTTCTAAGGTCATGAAGGAGCACCTCCTGGGGAAGAGTAATTCAGGCATAGGGATGAGCATGTGAAAAAGCCCTGAGGTAAAGCATGCTTGAGGAACAGCAAAGGGGCCAGCCTGCCTGGCGCTGAGTGACCAGAGAAGGGCTGACAAGAAATGAGGTCAGGGAGAGGAAAATGTAAGCGGGATGCTAAAGACTAGCATAAGGATGCTGGTTTTTACTCTTTCATTTATCCGACTAATTGCTGTGCACCCGCCACGTGTATATGGGCAGAAAGTCTGTCTCACCGTTGAGGGCTCACTTCTACTCAAAATTGTTTAACAGCTGAGGACTCAGCTCTGCTTGCCAGTGCCAAGAGGAGAGGTCACTTGGTCAGTCCCGCACCACTGTGGTTTGATTGTTCCCACACAGGGTCATGATGGGACTCTTGTAGCAGGCAGCCTGATGGATGCTCTTGCACTGTGTTGGCCATGCCTACACTGGTCCAAATCCCTGCTCAGGTCATATGTGTGCCTGCTAAGTCGCTCCAGTTGTGTCCAACCCTGTGCATGACTGAAGTGACTTAGAACTCAGGCCATGTGTATGCTAAGTTGCTTCAGTCGTGTCCCACTCTTTGCAACCCCATGGATTGTGGCCTGCCAAGGTCCTCTGTGGAATTCTCCAGGCAAGAGTACTGGAGTGGGTTGCCATCCCTCCCCTGAGGATCTTTCTGACCCAGGGATCTTATGTCTCCTGCGTTGGCAGCTGGGTTCTTTACCACGAGTGCCACCTGGCAAGCACAAAAGCCATAGCCGGACCCTAGGTTTGAGCTGAAATATCACAGGTCTCAAACGTCACAAACACATGTTCAGCCATTGTTAGTAAAGCTTGACCACCTTGGCAAAGGGATGGGCTTGGCAAAGCCTCCTACCATGACCACAAACTGGCCTGGCCCATACCTCACTCCCAATAGTAATGTCTAGGCATCAACTCAGCAGAACTTGCCTCCAGCAGAGTGACCCCCAGCACCTTCAGGAGTTAAAGTGGACTAAACTCATTCTGTAGGAATGCACAAAGCCGTGGACAGTGAGCCTCATCTCAGGGTGACGTCACCTCTGACAGAGGAGGAGGCTGGCACACTATTTAGATTCTGTTCATCAAGCATCTCAGGCTTATTTCTTTCACCTGAGGGAGATGAACTGGCAGGAGGAATCTGCCTGATTTATTCGAATAACCTTCGCAGCACCCAGTTCAGTAAATGGCTCTCAGAAAGCATTTGGGGAATGAAATGATACACTTTAAATGACCAAATCAATCTTTCATTTGTTGTGAAGTGTTTTCAAATGGGTGACCGGTGAGATAATGATTTTCCTATTCCTCTCCAAGCAGCCGATATTTGTGGTCTGATAGGCATACAGTAGTGTTTTCAAATTTTATACACACAGACTCTGCTAGACCTGATGCTCTTGTGTTTTTGTTACCTGATCAAGAGACAGCCTTGATTTCAGAGATATGTGTCAACACATGCTATCTGCTTTTCTCTTTCTGACTTACTTCACTGTGTATGACAGTCTCTAGGTCCATATGTGTGTGGATTCTAGAAAAATGATACTGATGAACCCTTTTGCAAGGCAGAAATAGAGATACAGGCATAGAGAACACAGGTATGAACACCAAGTGGGGAAAGTAGAGGGTGGGATGAATTGGGAGATTGGGATTGACACATATATGCAACTATATATAAAACAGGTAACTAATGAGAGCCCACTGCTTAGCACCGGGACCTCTACTCAACACTCTGTGGTAATCTGCATGGGAAAAAATCCAAAAAAGAGGGATACATGTATGTATATGTTTACGTGATTCACTTCAGTTAGCAGAAACTAACATAACATTGTAAATCAACTATACTTCAATAAATTTTTTTTTTAAAAATGGACAGCCCTGAAAGTTGGCCAGGAAGCAAGGAATGGGGAGGGAGACCAAAAAGAGGCATCCATTTGCAGTTGGTGAAAGGGGAAGAGTGAGAGAGAAGCCCCTTAAGGCCAGGGGAGCCACCTCCCTGAAAAGGCTCTCATCAAGAACCGGAACACAAGCAGCCAGAGACCCAGGGACAGGGCTGACAGAGGGGCTGGGAAAGCCGTGTCTTAGAGTCTCAGCCATCCCACTTCACATCTTGATTTCAGCTGGCTGGGAAGTCCAAGTACCTGCTGTCTTTACTCCTCGCTGCAGAGAGCCAGGGCAAACTGGCCTCCAAAGACTCTAAACAGACCAGATCACAGAGGAGAGAGAAAACATTCACTTCCACAGCCCTCCAGGGACTGCCGTCATTCCTTTAGAGAGGCCTGAAAACCTGGATTTATCTCCTGAGCAGTTTTCTTTAAGCTGTCCCCTGACGCTCCATTAATTAGCAAGTCTCTTGCTTAAACCCGCTGGCTCTTCGTCCTCCTGCCTGTGTTCCTGCAGTGAAGTCTTTATGCTGAACTGGGTGCCTCTTGGTAGTTTCCATGACTACCAGCTACCATAGTCAGGTAAAAGTCTGTGCTCTCACTCTAGGCTCTGGGCGAGAGAAGCAGGGTGATGAGACAGACAAGCTCTTATTCAAACACAAATACCCTCAACAATAGCTCCACAAATTACTGTGCGAAGGAAATTGATTTGCACAACTGCTTTTTGAGTTAGGTCTGACACACTCGCCTCCCCCATACCCCTCCTCCATACCCCTCTTAGACTCATGTTTCCATAAATCATTTAAAGAGTATTTTCCAGTTACCCCTTCATCTTAACTCTCTTCTTTTAATGTCAGCTTCTGGTAAAGAAATCAGAATTATGATCTGCTAATCTCCCTGATGTTCTATTAATTTAAAATTAATCACCTTTTCTAATTAGTGATTTTTTTTTTTTTACTATAAATCCCCTCCTCCCAATACCCGCCTGACACACACACACACACACACACACACATACACAAGCAACTCCAAGACTGGCCTAGATTAGGCTATAGTGAAACCCTTGTTCCTACCTTTGATCACATCAAATCACTTGGTTCCTAGGACAATTGTCAAGCAGAGCTCACACCAAAGCCCTGAGCATGTGATTCTATGCTAACTTCCAAAGTGAGTGCTGGCCCAGAATCTGAGGACGCTTCTTATCCCCCCTGACTACTGTAAGGAAGGTTCTCTTTTGTCTTTGTCTGAAGTGCTGCTGCTGAAGCTGAAGGCTCCACAGAATAGACTCTGTAACACAGATGAGTAACTGTGTACACTTCTCCACTGGGCTCACAAACCTCACTCAGCAGTCACATCTGTGACTCACATCAGTGCAAGTGGGGCTATACGGGAGGCAAACACCTGCTAGGAAAACAACCAGCAATGCCCAGTCACTCCGACATCATGCTCAGATTGCTTCCTCCCTCAGCCGAGTCACTGGGAGAGAAGGTGCCGTCTCTGAGTTGGCATTTAGGGTATGATTTTGGGTCAGACTCTTCAATCTGTCCCTGAAGAGTGGAAAGCCTGGTGTCCAAAGGACAACGTACAGACACCCATACTGTCTACCCTCTATCATGCTCACATCTAATCCACTCTGCTCTTTCAATGCTATTTCTGGATGACTATGCATAAGTGACAAGGAGATGGTGGTAAGACGACTGCAGTGTCACAGTAGTAAGTGTAACATCCACCCAGGTAGGAAGACATCATATGTGGTTAGTGTGACCTTTGGCCACCACTGACACTTTGGGACTCATCATCAGACCTAAGGGATCAGGCTTCCAGAATGCAGTAAATGTGGCTTCTACCGAGTCTTTTTAGTGCTTCTTAGCTGCTAAGGGATGTGATGTATTGCTTTTGTCTAAGTGAGTCTAGGGCTGACTTACCCATCAGGCACAATATACAGAGTACCCAAGGAGCCTGTGAAAATGCTCTAATTTCTTTTAAAGTTAGAAGAAAAAAAGAAATCTTAATCAGCTTGGATTATGTTCATCTTTAACCCAATGTAATCATATCACTGTAAATGCTTTTTATGGAAGAAGGGGGCCATGAAAGCAAATACTCTTGAGCCCCAAGAGTCATAATGCAGCCCCCAAGTCTGCCACTTCTAGGGAGGAGAGTTTTTGAACAACAGATCACACTAACGACACAGCATGCAACAGTGGTTTATAGAACCAGCAGTCAGGGCTGAGTATAAAGCTATTTGTCTTTCTGAACTGTATACAGAGTAAGTGAGTGTGTGTGTGTATGTGTATGTGTGAAATTTGCTGAAGATCTATGAAGCTGCATTTCCACATCTCTGCCCTTGGTCCAGTAGCTTGCTTCTAAGATTTTTCTGAAAATTTAAGAACTGTCCCTTACTTCTTAGGACATTCAAGAAACGAAGTTGGTCATTTCTCATTATGAAACAGTTCATGTCCCCAGCTCCTTGGAAAGGCTGGAAGGATGCTTCTGAATGCCGGCTATTTTAGCTGAGAACGTTAATCATGCTGATTCTGCTGTCAGCTGAGGTTACACCATCTGATCTTCCATTTCCCTTGTCATAATCATTTATGTTCTACCCTCTGACATGACACATAAGTCCTTTTTTATTATATTACATATTAAACACACCAGAACACACTAAAACCCTTTGTAACCCAGTAAAATATAAAGTGGGTCCATCTTGATCTTCTCTGAAAAGCATTGAGATACTGAAGCACCTAAAGGCCCAGATGAAGGAACTTCTGCTGCAGGACAATGAGAAGGTACGAATGCCACAAAGGTCATAATAAGGCTGCAAGGAATTTAAAGGATTCCTTTTAAAATATTTTTTTTTGCAAAAGGAAGGTTTGGAAGATTGGTTTCATTCAGTACATGGGAAAAAGGAAAATAATTTCACTGAAAATTTCCATGTGCCAGGTCCTATTCTGGGTTCTCTACCAGATTATTTTCTTTGAGCCTCATAATGTCCCTGTTATCTTTGACAGGTAGAGAAATCATCTTTTGAAGAGTTAACTGATTTGTCCTGAGTCACAGAGCTATTAATGGGTAGAAATGTTTAGATCCAGGTGCGTGTGTGATACCAGGGCCCATGACCCTATGGCCACACTGCAGGTCAGTGAACTTTTTCTGGGCCTGATATCAACTACCCAACATTGCTGGTATGGAAGGAAAGCCATCAGAGACAATATGTGAATGAATGGGCACCACTGGGTTTGTATCAACATAAAAGATTATTTACAAAAACAAGAAGCAGCTGGATTTGACCCATGGGCTATAGTTTGCCAACCTCTGCTTTACACCACGTACCAGGTCTTAACCCTGGCTGCCACTGGAATTGCTGGGAAGCTTTAAAAACTCTTGATATGCAGGACTCATTCTATAACGATTAAATGAGAATCGTTTGTAAAGAAAGCTTCCCAAGTAATTCCTATGAGGAATCATAGTTGAGAACCCTGATCTACAACTTATTCACCAATAAAGGCAGCTAAGTTATGACACTAAAAACTAGTTGAAATTTACAGATGATCCCCTTCATCTATCCAAATCTAGTTTTTCCTTCAGGAGCCAACCCAAATCCTACCCCCGCAATTATGTCTTTCCTGTCTTGATCAGAAAAATTGAGCCCTCTCTCATCTGAATTCCTAGAAGAATGTGTTACAGAATTAGTCCCAGTGCAACATATTTTGTATCAGTCTCAAGGTCTATATATTCAAAGCTATGGTTTTTCCAGGTAGTTATGTATGCGTGTGAGAGTTGGACCATAAAGAAAGCTGAGTGCCAAAGAACTGATGCTTTTGAACTGTGGTGTTGGAGAAGACTCTTGAGAGTCCCTTGGACTGCAAGGAGATTCAATCAGTTAATCCTAAATGAAATTAACCCTGAATGTTCATTGGAAGGACTGATGCTGAAGCTCCAATACTTTGGCCACCTGATGTGATGAGCTGACTCATTTGAAAAGACCCTGATGCTGGGAAAGATTGAAGGCAGGAGGAGAAGGGGACGACAGAGAATGAGATGGTTGGATGGCATCATCGATTCAATGGACATGAGTTTGAGAAAATTCAGGGAGATAGTGAAGGACAGGGAAGTCTGGCATGCTGCAGTCAATGAGGTCACAAAGAGTCAGACGCAACTGAGCAACTGAACAACAATAGTCATTCAGTTTTCTACTACTAAGCTTCCATGTGGGTAAACACTCTCTTCCCATACAGCCTGTACAGTGTGGGTTTATGGCTTGAGTCATATTTAGCACAGGACCAACTACAAACTTGGCACTGGTCGACACAAGAAATTTTCTTAAGGGAGACAGAAATCAAACTTAGGGGATTTGAAAATGGATTTGAATATAGCGTGGTAGAATTTAGTATTTTTCTAGATCTTCCCCCTTTACCCCAAATCTACTTCTTCAATCTTCTCCACTTTAAAGATCTTGGAATTGAGCTTAACTTTTCTCTTTTCTCTTTAATCAACATCAAACTCAGATAGCATAAACTGGTAGTTCTATCTTTAGCATAGGCCCAAAGTCTGATCTCTACTCACCATCTGCTCTGCTGCTATCCAGGTCCAAGTCACCATCTCTCACTTGAATTTTCACCAAACCCTATTGTCTCCTGATGTTGCCCCAAGCTCCTTCTCTGCCTAATCTCAACACAGCATCCATAGATGCTATTTGAAAAGTTTATCTGCTTCAAAGAGCCCAGTGGCTTTTCATTTCACTCAAAGTAAAAACCAAAGCCCCAACAAGGCATGCCATTATTTTTCTGAACTCATGTCATGCTACTCTCTCCATTGCTCACTCAATCTCAGCTCTTCTAGTCTCTTTGCTAAACCTTTATTAAACCAGGCATGTGCCCATCTCTTACACATGCTGTCTCTTTTTGCCTGACCTCTAATCCCCTTGACATCTACACAGTCATCTCTCAATTACTTCAGGTCTTTCTTTGTTCAGAGTTACCCAGTGAGGCCTTCATGATCATGCAGACTTTGAATCTCCTTTTCTTTTCTAACACACTCTGTTTCTCTCTCTTGCTTTGTAGCTCTCTATAAAGCTTCTCACCTTCTATTGAAAACTTACTCTTTAATTTACTTATTTGCTTTATTTATTGACTCTCTCCCCTAAATAGAATGTAACCCCAGGAAGGCAGGATCTCTGCCTCTTCTGTCTACCTGTATCTGAAAGCAAAAGTGAAGTCACTCAGTAGTGTCCAACTCTTTGTGACTCAATGGATTGTAGTCTACCACTCTCCTCCATCCATGGAATTTTCCAGGCAAGAGTCCGGAGTGGGCTGCCATTTCCTTCTCCACAGGATCTTCCCAACCCAGGGATCGAACCTGGGTCTCCTGCATTGTAGGCAGACGCTTTACTGTCTTAGCTACCAGGGAAGTCCTACCTGTATCTCTAGTGCCTAAAATAATGCCTAGCACATGTGTCATGGAGCAAAGGATAGACTGTCAGTCTGGTAGGCAGCTTCCTGAGAACACACATGTTGGTGTGCTGGGTATCAGTGGTTTTGGTACATTAAGCACCATTTGCATCTCTTAGGGTAATATGAGCCTTCCATTCTCTAAGATACCATGTTAACTGAGTGGCACCAATTCCCCACCCACCCCAGCTCAAAGGTAGGTGTGTGATTCTGGCCTTGAGTGCTCCTTGCCTATGGTTACTGGAGTTTTTGGCTTACTTACTGTTGAGCATGTCTAACTCAGGCCAGTCCAAATACTGTTGTGACTTCTTTGCTGAGAGATGGGGGAAGATCATTTTTCTGCTGAAGTTGCTATTTTGGTAGACTAAGGACCTGAGGCTATTTTTCACCACATGGCAAGAGCCTATTGAAAAAATGAAGAGAGAAATGAACTTTGACATGACTGTTTGAACTTTGGACACACACATTCCTAAAACTAAATTTGCACTGGGTTTTTCAGCTGTATGATGAAATACATTTCTGTTATTATTTAAGTCTGGGTTTCTATCACTTGACACTAAAAAGCTTCTGAAAAATAAATCTAGTAGGAAAAGACTCAATCTCACTGCTAAAAACATTTTTAAAAAACTTTTTCAAAGACTGATTACTTGGAGAACACTGAGGCAATTCAATGAAGACTGAATATTTATGGAATTTATGAAATGATAATATAGAGTCTTTTTTATTGTTTGGTAAGAATGGTATCTCTAATTTTTTCAGTTAACTAGTGAACATATTTAGCATGTTTAATTTTGTATTGAGCTTTAAGTTCATAAATTAATGTAAGATATGGGTTCAATTTTGGAGCCCAATTAAGTGAGGAAAGATATAAAGGGCCTCCTTATTTTAGGGTGACTGCAAAAAATGGCAGGAAGGCCTTCTTCAGTACATCACTCATCATGTATCTCCCTTGCAAAGTGCTGGCCAAGATGGTTGATAATCAGGAAACTTTTACCGAGTATGTCAAAGAACAACTGAATTGTTGAGAATGTGAACTGTTCTCGGCATTTTTGATAAGTGCTCCTTCCCAGAAAAATGCTCACCAATGCACTAAAACACACAAATACACAAATTTGTGTAAATATATGGGTTTTGTGAAGTGCTCATAAACATATAAAGTATATATCCCTGGATCATAGGTTCATAACTGCTTTGAATGATCCCAATGTTCCCTTGTAGCTCAGCTGGTAAAGAATCTGCCTGCAGTGCAGGAGACCTTGGTTCGATCACTGGGTTGGGAAGATCCCTCAAAGAAGGGAGATGCTACCCACTCCAGTATTCTGGCCTGGAGAATTCCATGGACTGTATAGTCCAAGGGGTCACAAAGAGTCNCCAATGTTCCCTTGTAGCTCAGCTGGTAAAGAATCTGCCTGCAGTGCAGGAGACCTTGGTTCGATCACTGGGTTGGGAAGATCCCTCAAAGAAGGGAGATGCTACCCACTCCAGTATTCTGGCCTGGAGAATTCCATGGACTGTATAGTCCAAGGGGTCACAAAGAGTCGGACATGACTAAGAGACTTTCACTTTCATAATGTAATATATAGCCTAGCCAGTATTTCCATATAGAATTTTCTTTTTAAAAAAGTGATAAACAATTAAACATGGACTATTGAGGGAGATTATTGAATTGGCATTTTAGTGGCTAAGTGGCTTTGGAGTTACAAATGGATTACCTTTGCCAATAAATGCATGCCTAACCTCAGGTAACTTAGTTGACCTCTTCAAGCTCAGTACCCAAATATATAAGATAAAAATAATAATCCCATCTCTCTCATATCTTTGGGTGGTGACTAGTTAAATACTACATGTATAGCAAATAGCACAGCTCCTGCTCTCTAGTAAGCATCCAATAAATGTTAGCTGCTCCTGATGTTCAAACCATTGATGAAAGGTAAGTAGACCTCTGTCTATTTTAAGCATAACTAGGGAAAGTTCTCTCTGTTTTAAGTAGAAAGAACTCATTTTGTCTACCATAGCTTAGATGGGAAATTTGCCAGCCAACCAAGGGGTAACTATGGGATCTTTCACAGCTCCTTTGGGTTCTATCATTTGTAATATAAAGTTGTACTTTTTATATATAATAAAATGCTGATTTCTATTGCTTACAGGAAAACAAAAACAAAAACAAAAACCAACCCAGATCTTTACACAAATAGGGACCCTTGGACCAGCCAAGGGTTAAAAACTAAAAGTCAAGTTAGTTTAAAGATGATCCAGTAACATATGGAACACTCAGCTACAGTTTCCATCTATCCAATTCCTAGGCTTTCTTTTTAGTTGAGAGATTCATCTGACAATAAAACTGGTCATATTAATTGTTCAGATCACAGAAACTTCTTCATATGGTTGGTTAATTTTCTAATCAAAAAGGCTATCTTTACACCATTAAAATAAGTATTTAAAAATTTATGGAAAATAGAATGAGGTAACTTCAACTTGTTATTAGCCAACTACCAAGCAGCATCAATTTTTGCTCAGTTCTTCCCCTTTTCTCCACTACTGATTCATTCAACAATATTTGTAGAGGCTCTGTTCCGTGCTGGGTGTTGTTTCAGGCTTGAAAGGCTAAGAAAGACCTGCCCCTGGGATCAAAGAGGGCAGGTGGACTCTGTACTTTTTTCCTTCTATAATTCCATAAGGATGTGAAGATTCTGTTATGTGGAGAGTGACTGAAGGTAAAGAACATAAGTCCCTATGTTAAGGCTTAACGCTGAAGCTGAGTGAAGATGAGCCACTCCTTACTTGGTCCATCTTAAGTGATCTTGCCTGGAATCAAGGCTCTTAAATTCAAACATCTTCCGAAGCCATAGAGGTAGCCTTGCATGAAGGTGACTGGGTTTAGGAAAACAGGATGAGTTGCATGTGAAGAGTCATGAGCATCCTCGAGGCACATTCAGATTCTGCTTTACAAAACACAGTCCTTGCCAAAGCACCCTCATCTATCAGCCATTGCTCTTAATGAAACCTCAAGAGGAAAGGAATTAAACCAGGCATTGGCAAGCTTTTCCTGTCAAGAGTAAGACAGTAAATATTTTCAGCTTTGCAGGCCATGCAGTCTCTGTCTCATCTCTGCCACTGGAGCACGAAAGCAGTCACTATTGTTTTCCTTGTTTAGTCGCTCAGTCGTGTCCGACTCTTTGTGACTCCATGGAGTGTAGTCCACCAGGCTTCTCTGTCCATGGGATTTCCCAGGCAAGAATACTGGAATGGTTTGCCACTTCTTTCTCCAGAGGATCTTCCTGACTCAGAGATCGAACCCACAACTCCTGAATTGGCAGGCAGATTACTTACCATGAGCCACCTGGAAAGCCCTGAAAGCAGTCACATGCATATACAAACAAGTGAGCATGGCTGTGTTCCAGCTGGATCTAGCCTCTTAGGTATAAACAGTCACTCCTAGGGTAAATCAGACTTCCCTGGTGGCTCAGATGGTAAAGCGTCTGTCTACAATGCGGGAGAACTGGGTTTGAGCCCTGGGTTGGGAAGATCCCCTGGAGAAGGAAACGACAATCCACTCCAGGACTATTGCCTGGAAAATCCCATGGACAGAGGAGCCTGGTAGCCTACAGTCCATGAGGTCGCAAAGAGTTGGACATGACTGAGCGACTTCACTACTACTAGGGTAAATCATGTCTGACTACCTCCTCTCTTGGCCAGAGAGAAGTGGTCATCTCTTCACAGCCCCAGAACTAGCAGGACACAGAACAAGGCAAAGACTCAGGAAATGTTGGTAAACCCAGTGACTTCAGGAGGTGGATTCCTGATGATCCAGTCAATGTTCCAAAAAGGGCTAAAGATGAAAGCCTCAAACTTGAACAAAACCTTCTCTCCAAGCAGAGTCCAGGGTTGAACTAGATGAACTGTAAAGTTCTGTCTAAGCTGGTAAAACTTGAAGATAAGACAGAAGGCAGAAAACAATGTCTCCTGAATGTGTCCTCTCTCTCAGCTCCCAACTGCAGGTCAGGAGTCTCCAAGGACTTGTGTTGGCCACCACATAGAAGATGAGTCCTTTCTCTGATGTAGGATGGTCTTTCTGAGGCTAGAACAGGATTCTGCTTCTTTCTGAAGCCTTCATCAAGCCACCTTGGCTAGAAAGTTCTGCCCCACACCCAGTGCAATAGTTTAAACTGTTTAAACTGTAAGCTGCTCTATAAATCAGATGTAAAGTGATTCCCTGAGCAAAACACCCCTCCTTACTTCCAACTTCTGTCAAATAAATTGTGCAGCTGCTCCACCAACCAGGTGAGTTCCTAAAACTACATATCTACAGCACAGCCTGATTGTTTAGAGAGCTTAGGTTTGCACAGAATAAACTTCTGTTTAGAGAGTTTAGGTTTGCACAGAATAAAGAGAAAATGCCTTATCCAGTCCTTTTTTGGAAGAAAAAAGAAGAAATAAAAAGCCAAATGGAAAAGCCCTAAACTCCTCTGATTCCTGAAGCCAAATACCAAAAGGTAATTTATATCCAGTGTCACTACAGATACATGAGCCTGAGTCTGTTTTACAATGACTAAAAGCAGAGAAGGTGGCCTAAGTGCTTTTGGTACTTTATACTTCCTCTTTATTTCCTTACCTTGACACTCACGAAAAATAAAATATCTCTGAATAAGTACAGCCTAGCCTGTCAGCTTGGCCAAGGTCTTTTCAAAGCTTATAGAAAGAACAGGAAGAAGGATCAAAAAGGAAATGAACACTGAGATCTGAAAATACATTACTTTTACCCACTGTGTTGTCTGAGTCTTACAGTCAATAGGTCAGAGGGTTGGGTGAGGGTCTTCCTATTTCAGAAATGGATTTTTTTCTAAAATAAATATGGCAGAATAAGAGGCTGTAGTCATACTACCTGACTTCAAACCAGCTCTGCGCCCATATCTTTGGACAAGTTGACTTATTTGCTCTATATCTCACTTTCCTTATCCGCAGAATAGAGGCGACAATAAAGCATTTCTCATAGAATCAGCGTGTGGATTAAGTGACAATATAATTCAGCATTAACAGAGCCTGGCATGCATAGGAAGTGCTTGGTAAATGTTGGCGAAGGTCCCTTGGCCAGAGTTCTGTTGGTGAATAAGATGAATAACAGTATCAAGAGAATTTTCTTATTTTATATTTTGCTCTCCTACTTCTGAGGAAAAAAATCTTTCAAAGTTAAATATTTTGGTCTATGAATACATACAAAATTTATTTATTTATTTTTTCCTTTTGGTCAATGAATAAGAAAACCCAGAAAAAATCAATCTATATCCTCTTTCAAATTCCCATGATGATATCAGGGTCAGAAATGTCATATTTCAACAGGATAGCTTGGATGGGAAATGACAGTTTGAATAAAAACTTCCACTAGGAAAACTGCCCTCTGACTCCTGGTTCCTAAAACACAAGCAGGATAAGTCAGGTGGTGACTGCCTCCTAACAAATATAAATGACACAGTTGTTTACTTGGTGCAGTTTTAATTCAGCCTTAAAGCTCTCTACAGTCAATTTTGGTAACTGATCTCCACTAATGGAAGATTAAGTGCCTTGAGACAAAGAAAAATAATTGTTTTGACATTATGAGATCGATAAGTCCTGAAAACCATTAAACTGTATAGTGAAGGCCCTGAGCATATTTAAAAGCACAGTTTTAGATTTCAGTACAAGGACTATTGGGCTTCCCAGGTAAAGAACCTGCCTGCCAATGCAGGAGACAAAAAAAAAGACACACAAGTCTATCCTTGGATCGGGAAGATCCGCTGGAGAAGGGCATGGCAACCCACTCCAGTATTCCTTCCTGAAGAATCCCATGGGCAAAGGAGCCTGGGGGGCCAAAGTCCATAGGGTCCCAAAGTGTTAGACATGACTGAAGCTACTTCCCAGGTAAAGAACCTGCCTGCCAATGCAGGAGACAAAAAAAAAGACACACAAGTCTATCCTTGGATCGGGAAGATCCGCTGGAGAAGGGCATGGCAACCCACTCCAGTATTCCTTCCTGAAGAATCCCATGGGCAAAGGAGCCTGGGGGGCCAAAGTCCATAGGGTCCCAAAGTGTTAGACATGACTGAAGCTACAATCCCAGGGTTGATCTCCTTCAGAATGGACTGGTTAAATCTCCTTGCAGTCCAAGGGACTCTCAAGAGTCTTCTCCAACACCACAGTTCAAAAGCATCAATTCTTTGGTGCTCAGCTTTCTTTACAGTCCAATTCTCACATCCATACATGACCACTGGAAAAACCATAGCCTTGACCAGGCAGACCTTTATTAGCAAAGTAATGTTTCTGCTTTTCAATATGCTATTTAGGTTGGTCATAACTTTTCTTCCAAGGGGTAAGCGTCTTAATTTCACGGCTGCAATCACCATCTGCAGTGATTTTGGAGCCCCTAAAATAAAGTCTGACACTGTTTCCACTGTTTCTCCATCTATTTCCCAGGAAGTGATGGGACAGGATGCCATGACCTTCATTTTCTGAATGTTGAGCTTTAAACCAACTTTTTCACTCTCCTCTTTCACTTTCATCAAGAGGCTTTTTAGTTCCTCTTCACTTTCCTCTTCACTTCCTCCCAGCAATCTTGATTTCAGCTTGTGCTTCTTTCAGCCAAGCGTTTCTCATGATGTACTCTGCATAGAAGTTAAATAAGCAGGGTGATAATATACAGCCTTGATGTACTCCTTTTCCTATTTGGAACCAGTCTGTTGTTCCATGTCCAGTTCTAACTGTTGCTTCCTGACCAGCATACAGATTT
>SJYX01014792.1:89666-100501 GCA_006410675.1 Oreotragus oreotragus | reverse complement strand
AGTCCAACTCTCACATCCATACATGACCACTGGAAAAACCATAGCCTTGACTAGAAAGACTTTGTTGGCAAAGTAATGTCTCTGCTTTTGAATATACTATCTAGGTTGGTCATAACTTTTCTTCCAAGGAGTAAGAGTCTTTTAATTTCATGGCTGCAGTCACCATCTGCAGTGATTTTGGAGCCCCCAAAATAAAGCCTGACACTGTTCCCACTATTTCCCCATCTATTTCCCATGAAGTGATGGGACCAGATGCCATGATCTTCATTTTCTGAATGTTGAGCTTTAAGTCAACTTTTTCACTCTCTACTTTAAATTTCCTCAAGAGGCTTTTTAGTTCCTCTTCACTTTCTGCCATAAGGGTGGTGTCATCTGCGTATCTGAGGTTATTGATATTTCTCCTGGCAATCTTGATTCCAGCTCGTGCTTCTTCCAGTCCAGCATTTCTCATGATGTACTCTGTATATAAATTAAATAAGCAGGGTGACAATATACAGCCTTGATGTATGAAACTTTAGGCCCATAGAAAGCTCTTGAAGAAACTATAAAATTTCCCTCTCATTCTGGAAGTAATAATATATAGTCTTTCCCACTTTGTTTTTGAAGAATTTATAAAGAAAAAATAAAGATGAAAAGAATGATGCTTGATGGATGGAACTCTTTCAGATCCTAAGGATTCAGGAATGAGCAAAAGATAGCCAGTGAACAATATGTGAATATTCCATTCACATGTAGCTTATGGGGTAGTAGAAGCTATTTTGTTTACAAAATAGTAATTGAAAAAAGCAGATTACAAGATAGTATATAGAATATGAGCATGTTTTGATTTGAAAAAAAAAATATCATGTGTTTGTCTTAGTCCACTCAGGCTATTATAACAAAATACCATAGACCAGGTGGTTTATAAGCAATAGAAATTTATTTCTCACTGTCCTGGAAAATGGGAGGCTTAAGATCAAGGTGCTGACAGGTTCAGTGTCTGGTGAGGTTGGCTTTCTTATTCACAGATGGCTGTCTTCCTGTTATGCTCTCACATGGAAGAAGGGAAATGGAGCTTTCTGGAGCCTCTTTTATAAGGACACTAATCCCGTTCATGACAGTTTCATCCTAATGAGCTAGTTGCATCCCAAAGGGTTCACCTCCTAACACCATTATATGAGGCGTTATGATTTCAACATATGAGTTTGGGGTAGGGGTAAGAGGGCACAAACATTCAATCTGTAGCATTGTTTGTAACTGGAAGAACATTTTTAAAAACTAAAAACATTTCAATTACAATAGTAATTGAAAAAAACAGATTTTAGCTTTATTCAGCTTGCTTTCACGTAGCTTCTAAATTCTCTAGAATAGATGAATGAACATGAACTCTCGAGGCAGGAACTGAGTCTTATTCTTCTCTGTCATAGTATCAGAAAGCCTGGTGCTGGGTGAAGTGGGCGCTCAGTGGGGCTGGCTGTTGACCCAGAGAATGACCTGAACTTTGAATGATCACAGACAACTCCTTCCCCACTGTCTATGTGGTTGGAGCTGAGTGGTATACAACATCTTTCTTTATTTTACTGGGTGGGTTTGTTCACATGTGCTGGGTGGAATAGCTGTCTGATCTTGGTAGAAATAAGAAAGACAATTCTTCATACATGAGGTTGTGACTGGGGCTGACTCTTGATATGGCTCTGGTTGGCATCCAGAGTTTTAGACTCTACCCTTCATATGGCAGTGACACTTAAATTCTGCTGAGATAAGTTAGGTGTCCTAAAGAAAGGGAGATTGCTTTGGACTAATAAGAATGTTAATGGAATTTGTTGCTTTGTTGTGTTCCTCAAATTATGCTATTAGGTATATAGAACATTATTTAGAAATTGTTAAAATAAATAATTTTGGTCCATTGGTTTTATATTATCCATACCCATAATTTGTATCATGGATTTGTTTTGTTCATGTACAGGCTCTTTAGACTTTGGGAACAGCAGAGAACAAAGTGTTATATATGCACTGGCTGTCATGTGAAGGGCTGTGAAATGTAGTTCTGGCTTCCACAGATAAGCCAGTCAATTTACGATATATTAAATGAATTCACTTTTTAATAGAGCTTTAATTTCAGCCTGGTGGGAAAGGGACAGGGATGATAGAGTGAAGTTTAAAGTCTCTAACTATTTCTTTTTAGGACATGATTTTCCAGATTTGGGTTGGGAGACAGTACATGGTGATCCATTACAGTCAGTGCTTCTGGGGTTAAAATAGAATTTCAGTCATTTACGTCAATCTCAGACTTTCTCTGTCCCAAATCAGCCTTTCCCTAGTGTCTCCTTATATCTAATTCCTATGAACTTTTATAAGGTCTTTCATTTTTGAAGTTTATTATTGACAGAAATAATAATAAGCCACAGAAAAAGAAATATGCAAGTAGAAGTATACAGTTCAGTTAATTAACTCAGAGTGGGCATACTCATGTAACTGTCACCCATATCAAACCAGAGAACATTACCAGTACCACAGGTGCCCCCTCACATGCCAACCCACTCACCTCTCTCTTCTCCCCAAAGATAACCACTCTCCTGACTAGTAGCACCACAGAATAATACTGCCTGGTTTTTGTTTTTTTGTTTTTTTTTAATAAACCTATTCATCCATACAGTTGTGTGTGGCTGTAGTAATTCATTTAATTGCTAAATATTATTCTCCTATTGGTGGACATGAAGCTCATTTCCAAGTTGGGGAGATGATAAGTCTTGGTGTGGACAATTCTGCTCCTGTCTTTTGAGTCTATATGCACACTTCTCTGTTAGGTTTATATCTGGTAGCTGAATTGTTGGATGTTGTCATTCAACAATACTATGTGATGCTGAACAGTTTTTCAAAGTGGTTATCACAATTTACATTTTGCCAGTAGTGTACAGTGAAGAAGCAAATGGCAGCACATTCCAGTGTTCTTGCTTGGGAAATCCAATGGACAAAGGAGCCCAGTGGGCTACATACAGTCCATAGGGTCATGGAGTCGGGCATGACACCAACTAAACAACAACGAAAACAGTAGTATATAGATTTCCCAAAGTGCCATGTTCCTGATCGTGCTTGGTCTTGTCCATCTAGTAACTTTGTTCTAATCTTTGTTGTGAGCTTAATTTGTATTTCTGGATTACCAAGGAGGTTGAACACCACATATTAATAATATGATTCTTGGTCACTTTTGGGGAGTTGTTTACCCACTTTTTTCCTATTGGGTTGTTTGATTAGTTGTTTTACAAGATTCTTTATGTTCTGCACGTAAGTACTACGGATCACTTCTCTCACTCTGTAGTTTCCCTTCTACCCTCTTAATAATAATTTTTGAGAAATCAAAGTTCTTAATTTCAATGTCATCTAGTTTACTAATATTTTCATTTCCTGTTACTTCTTTTTATGGCCCATTAAAGAAGTCATGCATTATCCAAAAGTGAAGAAATTATTTCCAACATTAGCTTCTGAAAGCTTTATGGTTTTGCCTTTTACATTTAGATGTATGATCTACCTGGAATTGATTGGAGGATGTGACAGGAAATAGTATTTTGCAAAACTTTTTAGGCTTTGGAGGTTCCAAAGCTAAATAGAAGTTCTCTTTCTATTACTTAGAATCTTTATTTTATACCTACTGAAAGAGATATTTTAGATATATCCACAAAGATTTAAAAAATCATATCATAGGGAAAAATGTAAGCACTATACAGGTTAGTATGTGGGTATCCACTGCTTGACCCTCCAATTCACCCTCTGCAATTTTTATGTCCTGACTGCCCCAGGAGAATGAACTATGAGGACTTCACATAAGGGCTCCTCATCATTTGGGTTCTCATCAGTTCAGATGATGAGGAGCACCAGAGGGAAGTCAGAGGGGGAAGGTCTGTGAGGCTGTGTGTTTATTCTCCAAGTCTCTTCCCTTCTCTCTATCAAAGGCCACAGCTCCTGCCAGCCCCTCTCTATACACAGCTACCTTCTCAGGGGTCTAATAACTGCTAGCCCACTTTGCCCCTTCAAGCCAAGGGGTGGTAACTGCTACCCACTCTTGTGGTCTGGAGCCACTCCACTATCCTTTGCTGGTTGTCTTAAACCTGATCCATACCTTTATAAAGTGCCCTTTTGCTAAACTTTCCTTAATTTCCCAGTTTGAGTACCCTATCTGGTCCCTGCTGGATCTTTGATAATATGGTAATGGTGTTTCTAAAACTTCCCACTTCTCCCACTGAGAATTCAGCTCTCCTAAATCACTTTTCACCTTCTGGGTATCACTGTCCATGCTTTTCACAATAATATCATCTTCGAGGCCACCAGAAGTATTAGTGATGTTGCGTTTCTTAGATGAGAACTCCACTATAGTTTCTGAGATTTCCATACAAGCTGCTAATGCCCGTTTTGCAAGTTCTCATGCACAGACAATAACAGTCACCTCACACCAGTTGCCTATGCTTCCTGATTTCAAAGATATAAAAAAAATTTTAATGTGTTTCTTATAACCCGTGAAATAGTATAATGATGATGATAAGTACAAAGAAAATTTAGGGTCTTTACATATAACATTTCTCCCTTAATGCCAATGATAATCCTCTGTGACACCTATTATTCTATTCTTTCAACAGGTGGGGAAACCAGGGCTCAGAAATATTAAGTACTTTGCTCAGGATCACATCTTAGGCTAGGGTTGAACTAGCATTCCAAATCAAGTTGATGGAATATCAAATCTTGAAGTCTGACCCACTGTTTAGCCACCTAGAGACAATGAGAGAACATGGTACATTCAGTGAATGCCTAGTAATCTGGCTGATCCTTCAGGTTCCTTCTGGAAATCCCCAATAACTCTCACCCCAATTTTAGGTCTTCTACTTCAATAGTTCTGACATCTGCCCCACCAAACAAGACATCTAGGAGAATTAAAACTGAAAACTTTCCACAACACCGTTTGCTCCCATCACGTGTTAGCTCTCACAGACCCTTGAGTTAATGCTTGTTGGCTCCCTCAGGTCAGGGGGAGCCAGGCATGCTGCTACTTCTTTTAAGTGCCCACAGGATTGCCAACTACCACAAAGGCAAAACATCATTTCAAGCAGCCAGCAGGCAAACAACTGCCTTTCATGAGAATATGGAGTAGCCATCATAGTCAACAAATGAATCCAAAATGCAGCACTTGGATGCAGTCTCAAAAATGACAGAATGATCTCTGTTCACGTCCAAGGCAAACCATTCAGTATCATAGTAATCCTAGTCTATGCCCGACCAGTAATGCTAAAGAAGCTGAAGCTGAATGGTTCTATGAAGACCTACAAGACCTTTTAGAGCTAACACCAAAAATAGATGTCCTTTTCAATATAGGGGACTGGAATGCAAAAGTAGGAAGTAAGAGATGCCTGGAAGTAAAGTGAAGTGAAATCGCTCATTTGTGTCTGACTCTTTGCAATCCCGTGGACTGTAGCCTACCAGGCTCCTCCATCCATGAGATTTTCCAGGCGAGAATACTGGAGTGGGTTGCCATTACCTGGAGTAACGGCAAATTTGGCCTTGGAGTATAGAATGAAGCAGGGCAAAGGTTAATAGAGTTTTGGTAAGAGAATGCACTGGTCATAGCAAACACCCTCTTCCAAAACACAAGAGAAAACTCTATACATGGACATCACCAGATGGTCAATACTGAAATCAGATTAATTATATTCTTTGCAGCCAAAGATGGAGAAATTTGGAAAACTCAGCAGTGGCCACAGGACTGGAAAAGGTCAGTTTTCATTCCAATTTCAAAGAAAGGCAATGCCAAAGAATGCTAAAACTACTGCACAATTGCACTCATCTCACATGGTATTAAAGTAATACTCAAAATTCTCCAAGCCAGGCTTTGACAGTACGTGAACTGTGAACTTCCAGATTTTCAAGTTGGATTTAGAAAAGGCAGCAGAAACAGAGATCAAATTGGCAACATCTTTTGGATCTTCAAAAAAAGTGAGAGAGTTCCAGAAAAAATCTACTTCTGCTTTATTGACTATGCCAAAGCCTTTGACTGTGTGGATAACAACAAACCGTGGGAAATTCTTAAAGAAATGGGAATATCAGATCACATGACCTGCCTCCTGAGAAATCTGTATGCAGGTCAAGAAGCAAGTTAGAACTGGAAATGGAACAACAGACTGGTTCCAAATCGGGAAAGGAGTACATCAAGGCTGTATATTGTCACCCTACTTATTTAACTTATATGCAGAGTATATCATGAGAAATCTTGGACTGGATGAAGCACAAACTGGAATCAAGATTGCTGGGAGAAATATCAATAACCTCAGATATGCAGATGACATCACATTATGACAGAAAGCGAAGAAGAACAAAAGAGCCTCTTCATGAAAGTGAAAGAGGAGAGTGAGAAAGTTGGCCTAAGGCTCAGCATTCAGAAAACTAAAGATCATGGCATCCGGTCCCATCACTTCATGGAAAATGGATGGGGAAACAGTGGAAACACTGACAGACTTTATTTTTTGGGCTCCAAAATGGCTGCAGATGGTGACTGCAGCCATGAAATTAAAAGATGCTTGCTCCTTGGAATAAAAGTTATGACCAACCTAGACAGCATATTAAAAAGCAGGCAAAGTTGTTACTTTGCCACAAGGGTCCATCTAGTCAAAGCTATGGTTTTTCCAGTAGTTATGTATGCATATGAGAGTTGGACTATAAAGAAAGCAGAGCATCAAAGGATTCATGCTTTTGAACTGTGGTGTTGGAGAAGACTCTTGAGAGTTCCTTGGACAGCAGGAGATCCAACCAGTCTATCCTAAAGGAAATCAGTCCTGAATATTCATTGGTGGGACTGACGCTGAAGCTGAAACTCCAATACTTTGGCCACTTGATGTCATGAGCTGACTCACTGGAAAAGACCCTGATGCCGGGAAAGATTGAAGGCAGGAGAAGGGAATGACAGAGGATGAGATGGTTGGATGGCATCATCGACTCAATAAAGATGAGTTTGAGTAAACTCCTGGAGTTGGTGATGGACAGGGAGGCCTGGCGTACTGCAGTCCATGGGATCGCAAAGAGCTGAACACGACTGAGTGACTGAACTGAACTAAAGGCTGTGGAAAGACACAGTAAAGCTCTGAACGTGAATCACCAACAGCAGTCCCACATTTAATGTCTATGAGCTACATACAGGAGAGCATCTGCAGCCAGTGAGCAGCTTCTGAGGAGGCTGTTAAGTACCACTGAAGAGAATGAGTACATTTTCCCATCAGTGATGGTACTCAAGCATCACACTTGAAAACTGTCTAGTCTCAGTCCTTCTCAGGTACCCTTGGAGGTCTCCTTGACTTTTCTCTCTTCAGAGAAATCAGATTTACAGCTACTCAAAGTCAGACCATGGACCAGTAGCATCAGCATCACCTAGCAACTTAAAAAATGCATATTCTCAGGCCTGATCCCAGATCTACTGAGTTAAATTCTGGAGGTGAGAGGCCTAGCAATCTGTGTTTTAACAAACCTCCAGGCAATCTCATGCACTCAAAAGTTTATGAAGCGTGGATATACAGTATATTATGAAAATGTGGGGATCTGTCAAGACTTCAGTGTACTTGCAACTGGGATTGAATTACTGGATTAAAAATTTTAAATGATACATATTTATTTTTGCACATCAAATGTTACAAAGGTATAAAATTCATCACTTCACCTCTCCAGTCCTGATCTTCAGAAGTAACCAAGGCCAACAGTATGACATGAATCTATTCACACCAATCTGTTTCTTCACACATACACAAATACACATATTTCTATATGAGTTTGCCTCCCTTTCTTTCCACTTTTTTGGGTTGTTACAAAAATGAGTTCATATCCCAGTACACATACTGCTTTGCAATCTGCTCTTTTTACTTGATAAATTATGGACATCCCTGCAGGTCGGTATGTATAGTTCAAATATTTTTTTCCTTTAGGAGCTGTAGGATATTCCAAACCATGAATACTTCATATCTGATCCAATCATATCCTTATTGATAGACATTCAAAATTTTGCAGTTTTTCATAGAGACTAAGTTAGAGGGTTAATTTAAAGCAATTTAACTGTGAGATTACTTTCTGGTCTCAGATCTAATCACAGACTGAATTTTAAGCTGAGAAGGTAGCTATATGGGAGTATTCTTGTGCATAATGAAGGGTCTATAACAAACCCACACATCTACAGTTGATTAATCTTTGACAAAGGTGGCAAGAATGTACAATAAGGAAAAGACAGTCTCTTCAGCAAGTGGTGTTGGGAGAGCTGGACAGCTGCATGTAAATCAATGAACTTAGAAGACTCCCTCACATTCAACGCAAAAATAAACTCAAAATGGCTTAAAGACTTTGATGTGAGAATTGACACTACAAAACTCTTAAAAGAGAGACCATAGGCAAAACATTCCTTGACATAAATTCTAGCAGTATTTTCTTAGGTCAGTCTACAAAGGCAACAGAAATAAAAGCAAAAATAAACAAAAGGGACCTAATCAAACGTAAACTTTTGCACAACAAAGGAAACAATCAACAAAATGAAAAGGCAGCCTATGAACTGGGAGAAAACAACTGCAAATGCAGAAAACAAGGGTTTAATTTCCGAAACATAAAAACAACATATGCAAATCAATAATAATGACAAAAAACCCAAAACAAACAGCATAATCCAAAAATGTAGCTCACTGCCCTGCCCAGCATCACAAGAGCATGGTACTACATACACTAACCCAGGAAAAATCATAATTCAAAATCTGAAGCACATTTTCTACTGAATGTATCTTGCTGTTGCACCATTGTAAAGTTGAAAAATTGTGTCAGGGACCCTCTGTATACACTCCAGAAAGTAACTGTTTTTTTTTTTAAACTTAATGTATCAAGTTTATCTTGCCATGTCAGTACACACAGAACAAGCTTATTTTTTTTAATGCTATTGTTACACTATGCTAGACATAGTACAGATGCACTGGAATTTAATTAAACCTCTGTTAAAAAACATGTAGCTTAATTTTCAACTTTTTCTATACACAGATCTATGGAGACACAGATTTATCATTGTGTATGGTTGCAATCTCTGCTATAGGATAATTTCCTTGCAATGGAATTATGGCCCCAAAAGAATGCATTTAAAAATCTTTCCCTGTGTTCTTGCCCACACTGGGTATTTCCAATTAATTCTTTATGTCTTGCTTAGAGGAAGGCCTTATTCACATCAATGTTATAACAAATTTCCTATATTTTCTATTATAGTGTGTATATATATATGTATATATTTTTAATGCTGATGGTCTTTTAATTTAGGGTTCAGCAACCTGGATTACTGCCAAATCCAGCCTGCTGCCTGTTTTTGTGAATAAAGTTTTATTGGAACCCAGTGACATCTGTTGTTTACGTATTGTTGATGACTGTTTTTACACTACTGGGGCACGGTTGAATATGTGACAGAAATTGTAATGGTCCATAAAGTTGAAAATATTTATCATCATGTCCTTTCTAGACTGTTGTCCAACTAGTGCCTAGAATTTAGCTTGTTTTGTGAGAAAGGAATTAATTTTATTTTATCCACTGACATAAACTTATTCAAGAATGGTTTATATATTCCCTACTGATATGAAATGCCATCTTTGGCACATGACAAACTCCCAGCCATCCACAGGTGGAGTTTCTACAGGCTCTACTCTGTATTATTGATCAGTTGGTCTTTTCCTACACAAATACCACACTCTTCACTTCTTTAGCTTTATGTTTTCTCCATAAATTTATACTCTAAATTTTTATGTTTGGTGGGGCAAGTCCTTACTTATCTTTTCAAAAAGAGTTTTTATATTCTTTTTGTTTTCTCTTTCCAATGAATCTAAGAATTTCTTTATAAAACTTCCAATGGGGTCTGTAACCAGTATTTCATTGACTTTAATTTGGAAGAGAATTGAAACCTTTACGATATTCTGTAACAATGACCACTTACTCATGGTCTCACCTATGTTAAATATTATCATCTATCATCTTTGCCAATTGATAGATGAATTGAGGTTTTATTCTAATAAATTAACAGTGGATAAAAGCTGGTATGTTTAGCTTATTGTGAATTTTCCTCAGTTTTTTCTTACAGTATGTTAAGATGGGAATTTTCCTTGGTGGCTCAGTGGTAAAGAACCCGCCTGCCAATGCAAGAGACATAGGCCGTTTCCATCCCTCGGTCAGGAAGACTCCCTGGAGAAGGAAATGGCAACTCTCTCCAATATTCTTGCTTAGGAAATCCCATGGACAGAGGAGCCTGGCGGCTCCATGGGGTCACAAAAGAATCGGACACTAGTTAGCAACTAAACAATAACAAACGTTACCATGAGGCACTGCTATGTAACTGATACAAGCAAAAGGCAGGAAATTTTACTACGTCGCAAGTATTGCGAATTCTGAGGCCTCAGAAAACAGTGTGAGCCACTGGTCAGTTGAAAGACACTGATGCCTCAACACGAGCTCTTTGGAAACAGCCTCCCTGTTGACTCAACATTGCTGCTCTAAAGGTGCTACCATTTCCTACTGCCTAAGTGAATTTTTAATCAGCTCCATGCAGAGTGAACAAGAACAATACCCCCTGTTCTGCAGGCCAGGCCCCCCAAGGGCGGCAGAGCGGGGCGGGAGTGTCTCAGGTTGGTCCCTGGTGAAAGTCTCTGGGATGGAGATTTGCACGCAGGAAGTTCTTTGGGGAGTGCGCTTGTGCTTGGACAGAGGGAACGACCCTACAGTCACCTAAAAAAACCTCCACCAAGAGTTCTGGAGCTTGAAAGGATCTTTATAGAGTCGTCCCAAATTAGGGCGAGGGGGCCTGGGGCTTTAGCTACGCACTG
>SJYX01014792.1:27186-83437 GCA_006410675.1 Oreotragus oreotragus | reverse complement strand
AAAAAAATGATTAAAAAAAAAAAAAAAAAACTTACAAAGTAACACATCAGTGTGAAATTTCAGACCGCCATGAAAAAGAAAAATTCTTAAAAGCAACCATAGAGGAAAAAATAGATTATCTACAGAAAAAAAACATTTGAAAGACTACAGATTTTTGAAAATCAATAAGGAGGCTAAGAGTCAATGGGATGATAGCTATGGAGTACTGAAAAAAAAAATAACTGGAGAGGTAGAATACAGTGTCCAGCTAAACTAAAATAAAGCTACTCACTGAAAAAATATATGATTTCAAGACACTGTCTAAATGAACTTCTGAAGCATATACTACAATAGGAAGAAGGAAACTGAATATAAAAAGAAGGTGTACACTGAACATAGCAACAGTGATCAAAAAAAAAAAAAAAGTAAGCACAGGTAAATATAAATCACCATTGACTACCCTGAATAACAGAAATAATAATGTCTAGTTGGGAGGACAAATGAGCAAAATGGCTGGGGAAGGTTATTGGGGTTGAGCTCATTCTAATTCCTTATTTTGTTTAGAAGAAGGACAGAAAATATATCATCACTGCGATGGTAACTGCAGCCATGAAATCAGAAGACGATTGCTTCCTGGCAGGAAAGCGATGACAAACCTAGACAGTGTGTTGAAAAGCAGAGACATTACTCTGCTGACAAAGGTCAGTACAGTCAAGGCTATGGTCTTCCCCGTGGTCATGTACAGGTGTGAGAGTTGGATCATAAAGAAGGCAGAACGTCAAAGAACTGATGTCTTCAAACTGTGGTGCTGGAGAAGATTCCTGAAAGTCCCTTGGACAGCAAGGCGATAAAATCAGTTACTCTTAAGGGAGATCAACCCTGAATATTCACGGGAAAGACTGATGCTGAAACTGAAGTTTCAGTATTTTGGTCATCTGATGCAAACAGATGACTCATTGGAAAATTCCCTGATGCTGGGAAAGATCAAGGGCAGAAGCAGAAGAGGGCATCAGAGGATGAGATAGCTGGACGGCATCACTGTGCAAAGAACATGAACTTGGGCAAACTCCAGGAGATGGTGAGGGACACGAAGGCCTGGCGTGCTGCAGTCCATGGGGTTGCAAAGAGTCAGACATGACTGGGTGACTGAAAAACAACAACAACGCGAAGTATAATATGTAACCTGGTGGAGGGAAAAAAGAAGAAGGAAATGATTTATTCCATAAAACAGCAACAACAACAAAAAAGAAGTAGAGCAAAAGCACAATAAACAGAACAAAATAAGATGGTAAAAATAAATCTAAGTACATTAATAATCATAGTAAATGTAAACAGCTTAAACTTGATAGTAAAAGAGCTTACTAATTTTTTCAAATAACTTTATTTTGCTGCAAGAACTTAAGGCTCAGAAAGGTTGAAGGTAAATGGATGAGAGAAGATATGTAAACATTAATGTCTGAAAAGCTAGTATAGCTGTATTAGTATTAGACGCACTCGATTTTTAAGCAATATGCATTTAGAGAATAGAGGGGAGTCATTGCCCAAAGATGAAGGATTTCATTCTTTCCTGACTCCATGATCCAGCTCAGTAATTCTCTACGCTGCCCGACCCTTATGACCACAGTGATTATATGTAGTAAAACAGCAGGGTGGAGTTTTACTGAGAGAATAATAAAACAATGATTTAAAATCCCCACAGGTAGTCAAACTGGTCTGGGTTGAAGTTCCAGCTCCACCACTTACTAGCTTTGTTGCCTTGTTTCATTTCACCTTTCCATGCCTCAGTTTCCTCATCTGTAAGATATGACCAGCCATACTTGCATCTCATGTTTTCTATGAGGATTAAAACAATTACAGTAATTCCAGTTTATACTAGCTTCTCAACAAATGTTAGATCTCTCATCCTATTTCTTGTCACAAAAAAACAAAACCTGCAAATCCCCACAGGTAGTCAAACTGGTCTGGGTTGAAGTTCCAGCTCCACCACTTACTAGCTTTGTTGCCTTGTTTCATTTCACCTTTCCATGCCTCAGTTTCCTCATCTGTAAGATATGACCAGCCATACTTGCATCTCATGTTTTCTATGAGGATTAAAACAATTACAGTAATTCCAGTTTATACTAGCTTCTCAACAAATGTTAGATCTCTCATCCTATTTCTTGTCACAAAAAAACAAAACCTGCAAAACATGTAATTTCAGAAGGCAAATAGCCATTTAAGATTTCAAGTTGAAATAATTTTTCTTATAAAGAGCTAGTTATCCATGAAATTAAATATTTATGCATTCACAGAACCAATATGCTCGTAATGTTAGAATAAGGATGTGGCTAGTCTAAAAATTATAAAATAATCTTAATATCTTCACAGCTGATGTTCTTTTCTATCATGGGAATATTGTGAAATGTACTCTCACCAAAGAGTCAATTAGGAAAATAGCATACAGTTAAGCATTTGTGTTCAGGTGTGTAAATGCAGATGGCAGGTTGAGATGCTCACTTGTACACAGTAGAGCACTCAGAGCATAGTTTCCCTCAAAACAAGATTACAAATAGTCTTTGTTTCCCAACTGGGGTGACCAGCTAGTTGCCTTGCCTTCCCTGGAACTGAAGGGTTTTCTAGGAATGAAGGTTTTTCAGTGCCAAGCCTGGAAAAGTCATGGGAAAACCAGAATGATTGGTGACCCTACAAGTTGAACCCCAAAACTGATCTGCCAAGTGTCAGCCACAACAACAGGAGCCTTTCATGAGAAGCCTGTTCTGCCAAGTGATAGAGTTTCTCCTGTTGTATTTCTGGGCTTAGCACTTGATGTCTGACAGTTGACTGAGCTGTGTGTGGGTGCTGTTACTCTGGGGTCTGAGTCTGGGAGAAGAGAAATAATCTTCTCTCTGTTAAACTTTGTCACTTAGATCCCAGTGTGGCCACTCCTCTGCCAAAATATCATTTCTTTCAAAACTACGGGGGCTGCGCTTTGCTGGAGCAGCCATGAAGAGATACCCACATCCAAGGTAAGAGAAACCCAAGTAAGATGGCAGGTGCTGCAAGAGGGCATCAGAGGGCAGACACACTGAAACCATAATCACAGAAAACTAGCCAATCTGATCACAGGGACCACAGCCTTGTCTAACTCAATGAAACTAAGCCATGCTGCGTGGGCCACAGTGCGGGTCATGGTGGAGAGGTCTGACAAAATGTGGTCCACTGGAGAAGGGAACGGCAAACCATTTCAGTATTCTTGCCTTGAGAACCCCATGAACAGTATGAAAAGGCAAAATGATAGGATACTGAAAGAGGAACTCCCANACACACACACACACACACACACACACACACACACTTGAAGTCACATATACAAAGGTATGATACAATGTACTTTTTCTGTAGTGAGCAAACATACAGTGTCTATAGGCAATGTATTGGTCATGATTTTTATCACTGACTCAGTATAAGTGAAGACACAGACAAAAGTAGAATTAAATGCTGAATACTTTCATATCTTACCAACAAAGTAGGTGATTATTTATTGATATTTCTGTCTCATTCCCCCCTCCCACACAGACACACTTTTCGAGAATTTTCCATAATAGCCCACAAATCTATATGTTCAGAGGGATGAAAAATAAAATACTCTAAAAAACAATTGTACATCCCAGAGATGTTTCTTCAATTGCTCTATGCCACTGCTAGAGACCCAAAGTTACATAAAGAAACCAGGTAAGTGAAATTCTTTCTGCAGAAGGCTCTAGCCAGACTATACTCATGGGAGAATCAATCTGAATTCTAACACCAAGGCTAGAAATGGAAAATAATAGAGCAATTTCTCCCTGAAGGAGAAAGCTTTTGATCCTAGCACCTATAAAATGCTATTGCCTTTGTTCTTCACAGATTCTGATATACCCAGGCTCTGAAAGGTCTGACTCTTAAAAGTAGATGAGGTAACCAGGTTTATCAGATACCTGATGCTCCTGTTTTATGTGCTACTTGCAGTCCAAGGGGCTTTATTTAATGGGTGAGAGGACTGAAGTGAGTTAAGAATAAATTCCTAGTTTATTTTGAAACCAGTTTGTTCCCTTTCTAGCACATATATCATTCTACCACTGCATTCTGTTCAACTTTTTAATATTCACACACATTTAATTCCTACATTGGGATCTTAAGCAAGAAAATGTGTATATGTGTGCTGTATTAATTTAACTGTATTTTAAGAAATAATCTAGGGTTCCCAGTGCAAATATCTCACTCTGAAAGGATCTTCATACTTGAAATCCTATACAAAGAAGAGCTTGCTGAGGCTCTTCATAAATAGAAAATCAGAGAATTTAAAGATTAGGAAATGAGCAAGTGTGAATTGTTCTACTCTGCCTTAAAGAGAAGCTGGTCATTTTACCAGAACAAGAATGAAACAGTGTCAGCTGAGTAAAGTGAACTTGTAAAAGTACACATTGAGAAGAAAGGATAACTAATAGACAAAAGGAGTATTTTAGAAGAAAAAATATTTTTAAGCCACTGATCAATTATCTCAGTTATTTACAGCTGTGTGATCATCATATTTATCTGATTGGTTAATACAGTTGGATTTTTAAGAAATATTAAAATTTCAAATACTAAATAGCCTTAAACAGATTAGCTAGATAAAAATTAGGGGGGGACTATTGTTTTGTGTTGATTTCAATGAGAGATAGCATAATAGAAAGGTTGTTTCATTTTACACATTAATGAAAGCATACTACATTTCACTGCACTCCTACATTGTTACTGTCTGATCTAAATGTAGTATTTATGTCCTATATTATGTACTAGTTGGCTGTATTGTCAATTGATTGGTGCATAATGTACCATATATTTATGCATATAACATTCAATTACAGTGAGTTATTCTTATATATCATCTATAATTTGTGTTACCTTATTGTTCAATTTTAAAACACAGCCTATTTCCATAAATGTGATTTTCATCACACAATTTCAAAATAAGGTACTAGGTACCAACTGTGTACAACACTAGTGGAAATATACCTAATGTCTCTGTCTACACTAAAAGAAATAATGCATCCATATTAAAATAGATACATCAAATCTATGCACCTGAAACTCCATAATGGCAGGTCAATTTTAATTAGACAAAGACTAATTGATGAAATAAATGGACCATATCTGTATACTCAGTATATGTACCCATAGAACCAGAGCTTCCTGTCAAAGTCACTGACCAGAATGGCTTCAAGGATGCTCTATTAAAACAAAGATTCACAGAATAGACAGAATATAAATCACCAGCTTCTACATAGAAGATATCAAAAGAATTGTAGTATAGTTGCCTTCTTCACATTAGGTTATTAATGGAAGTAACATCAGTGAAATGTAGGCTGACAAGCTATTTTCCATTAGTCATGTATAGATGTGAGAGTTGGACCATAAAGAAGGCTGAGCAACAAAGAATTGATGCTTTTGAACTGTGATGTTGAAGAAAACTCTTGAGAGTCCCTTGGAATGCAAGGAGGTCAAACCAGTCAATCCTAAAGGAAATCAACCCTGAATATTCATTGGAAGGACTGATGCTGAAGCTGAAGCTTCAATATTTTGGCCATGTGATGGGAAGAGCTGATTCATTGCAAAAGACTTTGACACTGGGAAAGATCGAAGGCAAGAGGAGAAGGGATAACAGAGGATGAGATGGTTGGATGGCATCACCGACTCAATGGACATGAGTTTGAGCAAGGTCCAGGAGATGGTGAAGGACAGGGAAGCCTGGCGTGCTGCAGTCCATGGGGTCGCAGAGTCAGACATGAATTAGCCACTGAACAGCAACAACTTACTGACAAATTTTAGTGATAAATCCTGAAGTAAATATTCTTATGTTATGTTATTCTATGGTGATGGACAGCAGGATACTTTGATTAACCATTCCTTGAAAACTTCAATCTTTACCTTCCTTGAAAATAAATGCTTCTGTAAGTAGGGTGTGTATATGGGGAGACAATAGTTGCACATAGTTATTGTTTATTCTCTCAGGCAAACNTTTAGTGATAAATCCTGAAGTAAATATTCATATGTTATGTTATTCTATGGTGATGGACAGCAGGATACTTTGATTAACCATTCCTTGAGAACTTCAATCTTTACCTTCCTTGAAAATAAATGCTTCTGTAAGTAGGGTGTGTATATGGGGAGACAATAGTTGCACATAGTTATTGTTTATTCTCTCAGGCAAACTGTCCATTCAGAAAAGCAAAAAAAAAAAAAAAAAAAAAAGACTTCTCATGGTAGCATTCCTCTATGACAGAAGTTTAGGAATTTAAAATGTAATGTGCCTGTGCTATGCTTAGTCACTCAGCCCTGATGTGTCTATCTCTCTATTACCTGCTTTCTACTCTTTTTCCTCTCGACTAGTCTGGTCTTATGTCTAGTTTAGGCTCCCCAGCTTCTCCACATTGTCCTCACCTCTGCCACTGCCCACTCTCCTACATGTCCAGACTCTTTCCTACGGTGTGAGTTACCTTGGAGCCATTTGTCATTATTTGAAAGTAGAAACACTTGTTCATTTGTAGTTTTCAACACTCATTCAATTCAACATATGTATATTTCATGAGTATTATGTGTCACATATTTTTCTTGTCACTGGGGACGCCTATGTAAATAAGAAACTTCTGACTTGTCCTAATGACACAATCACCATCATTCCACCAGATGTCATGGCAATGAGGCTAGAGAAGGACAGGATGAAGACAGGGGAAGTAATTTGGATTAGTAGTGAAATGACTTGAACTCATCAAATTTTACATTTATTTCAAGATGCTAAAGTTTTACCTGAAACAGAAATGTCTACTGAGTTCCTGGGTTTCAATAGTTTTTATGACAGGTCACATTTTGTGCCTCATAGTTACTTGAATTGAATTGACAGTTTTATATGTAACAGGAGAAACATCCTACACCTAATTTGTGGACTTCCTTTGCTTTAGAATGATCTACATTCATTTAACCTGCTATTGAGAACACATTGGGATGTGAGGGATGAATAGCTTGAGAGCCACTGTTTTTTCCCTTATTACAACAAACCACATTAGAAGTTAAGACACATGAAAAAAAAAAATTTGGAAATCTGTGTACCCATCTCTCCTTCGGGTAAAATGACAAGAAGGGCCTTTAAAATTACATAAATGGGCCATTATTTATATTCCACAAATTATGGGTTTTTTAAGCCTATAGCAATCTATATTTTTAAGAATTTTTTTTAGATGATAATTCAAACTTAGAATTTACATGTACAAAGGTTTTTTGTTTTTTGTTTTTTTTTCAATTTGGGAACATTGTTAAATCTACTGTTACTGTATTCTAACATTTTATGTTATTATACCAATAACTCACAACATATAAGGCAATAGTACTTCATAACATTAAATATTTGAGCTTCCACACAATATCATTTAGAAAGAAAATTCATGTCAAAGGGGGTACAAAAGATCTTTTTGTTTTCTTCCTTAGATTAACTTTATTAATGAATAATTTACATTCAATAACATGCATCTATTTTATGTGTACAAGTCTTATAAGTTTTGGCAAGTGTGCACAACCATGTAATCAACTAATCAACACTCCAACCCAGATCTGGAACATTTTCACCCCACCAAAATTCCCTCATACATCTTCGCATTCAATCTCCCAACCCCTGGCCACAAGTTATCACTAATCCACTATTGCTGTAGATTAGTTTTCCCTTTTCTAGAATTACATACACAATAGATCCCCCTTATCCAAAGTTTCACTTTCCACAGTTTCAGTTATCCATGGTCAACTCGGGGTCCAAAAATAATAAATGAAATAGAAACAATTCATAAATTTTAAACTGTGCACCATCCTGAGTACTGATGAAATCTCACACCATCCTGCTCTTTCTCACCCAGGACGAGAATCAACACTTTGTCTAGCATATCCATGCTGTATATGCTACATGCACTTAATCTATGTATTGTAGTTAATAATACTCATAAAATACTCAAAACTAAGTGCAAAGACTACTTCTACAAGTGACGATGAACACTATAGAGACCCAGAGCAGCTACAAAGATAGCGAACAACTGCTATCACCAACTCTTAGCCCCAAATAAATTGTTCTGCCTTTACTCTGCAGGGTAGATCCATCTGGATTAGGAAAAGTTCATAACTGAAAGTTTGTAAGCAGAGGAACGTCTGGAAATTCTTATCTTACAGGCTTCCTATGAGGCATAAATGATCTAACTCATGGGAAGGCCCTTTGTCTATTATGAAAATGAAAATGTTAGTCGCTCAGTTGTGTCCAACTCTTTGTGACCCCATGGACTGTAACTCATCAGGCTACTCCATCCATGGAAATTTCTAGGCAAGAATACTGGAGTGGGTTGCCATTTTCTCCTCCAGGAGCTCTTCCCAACCCAGGGATTGAACGTGGGTCTCCTACATTGTAGGTAGATTCTTTACCATCTGAGCCACCAAGGAAGCAGAAAACATTATATAAATTTTAGTTTTATATAAATTTAAGGGAAGTTTGAAGCCTCATCTCTGTTCCGAGCCCAGATTCAAAGGCTCATCTTTAACTAGATATACAACAGGTCCTGGAGTTTACAGAATGGTGTTTTTATTTTTTGCCTTTGCCTGCAACATCCATTCTGTGATTTCCATCTGTTAGGAGTCAAAGTCATATGCAGATGTCACCCAAGAAAATATCATTTCCTTCCTTATGTGTCCTGTGCATCATCACTAAGACAGTACTTACCACTTTACACCATGTTTCATTATAAACATTTCTCTGGCCTCACTCAACAGTGAACTTCTTGGAGGCAAGGACTATATCTGATTCCTCTTTGTATGCCTAGCATGTAGCATTATATTTGGCATATACTATGCATTCGATAAATGTTTGTTGAAATTGTTGAATTAATTTGCCATCAAATAACAACAGCCTCCTTCCTATTTAGCTGTGTCTCACAGCAAGCAGCCAGGCCCAGCAGGGAGGAAGAGATGAAGGGAATTCATCTAAAATCAATTTCAGAAGAAAATGTACTGTATTCAATGAAATTATTGTTTCATCCTTTTTGTACATAGCTTCAGAGCTGTACATGATCATAATTTTATGTCAAATATCAACTCCCTTAAGTCATGTGGAGATATATTACTTTTTGGACACAGTATATCACTGTAAAAATAATACTATCAATCCTGCAGGAACTAAATCCTGGAGTCACAGAAAGGGAAAAACCTAACAAATCACCTGATACTGGCTGGATATTATACAGTTAAAAATAAAACAAAAACAAAAACTCCTACAAATGTATAGATACTTTGATAATTCACATACTCATAAAATGATCAATTTTAAGAAGAAAGACATCTCTTCCGAAAGAGAGAGAACCATATGGCTTATTTTGAAATCAGCAGGCTCCATTCCAATTTACAAGATGGCAGACCAGAAGATTACTTACGATGTCTTCATGAGAACCTCTTCTATTTTGGGCGATCTGTCAAGCCATGAGGCATGGATCATAAAAATATGTACACCTGATTGTGTGATAACACCTCAGAACTGGAAAAAGTCCTTGTTAAAATGAAGCACCCTAATTGACTTAGTATGCCATCCAAGTGTAGTTAGTTTAATGTAGCTATGCTATAAATTATACCTTCTTCCCGGTAGGTGAAAACAACTGCCAAGCAGGATTTGGAAAACTTTAAAAAAATTCATTTTGAAGCTCAATGAATGTCTGTTCTCCACAAATATCAGGATTTGACTAGCTCAATTGCAATATCATTTTAATACTGGCAAAGTCAATGGCTATAGAGAAAAGAGTTGCCCCACCTGACACAGAGTTGCAACCCCATATTCATCAGCTGCTCAGAATCTAAGGTCCTTAGCTGAGGTGGGGCCCATGAGAAGTTATTACTTTCTGCTCACTTCATCTTCCAAACCTTCCTACAAAACATACTGACCTTGCTGAAGGGACACTGGTCCCTTCCAACTCACAGCTACAGGCACACATCCTCAAGCTGACATTTACTGATGTGCCACAGCCTCAAAGGTAACATTTATTTTTAATAGAGGCTTTTCTGGAGAGCACAGTGAGGGTCCTTCTAACGGTAGAAACAGACAGCTCCAGGTCGAGCCAATGAGGAAGATATTTTCTGACAGCCCTTTTAGCACATCCCAGGTCACACCATAAATAGTCTTTCCCTCTCCCTTCTCCCAGGGCAGGACTTCTTGGTCAGCCAACAGAAGTATAAAGGTTCCCAGGTCTTGATGACTTATCAAGAGCTCTTTGGGGACTCCTATACCAGTGACCCCATTTCCTCACCCCAAGAGTCTTATTCTTTAGATCCCATGCTCCTTGTAAATCACTCATGAAGAAACAGTGAAACTGTTTCCAAAAACTTGTTAATAAGTTATTGTCAAGAGCAGTTCATAAAATTCATGTGTAATAATTTGTTCTGTTATTTTCATAAAGCAGCCTCAGGAATGATTTGGGGACAAGAGATACAGACTCGCTCATTTTCTCAGAGAGAAAAAAAAGGTTATTTCCTTGAAAATAGAACTATTTGGAAAATGTTATCAAAAAATTAAATAAGTAAATTTGGGAGGAGGGGTTTTCCTTTTTTTTTTCTCCCTGGAATCCTATAACTGAAAAGCTGTAGCTCACTTACCACCCTGGTCCTGTTCTTTGTAACTATTTAAAATCTATCTTCTTTTCTCTTTCTCTCCAACTGCCTCTGTTTTCTCCATGTCATCTTTTAGAACTTCCTGAAAAGGTTGAATGGGAAATGGAGTTCTGGGGCAGAAGGAAAACTGTGCCCTTGATAGAACATTTACTTAGGCCCAAGGTTCCAGCACATGTGTCCCTTCCACAAAACAGGTAGGCCTTGCTTTGCCAATGGTTAAAAGAATTCTAAAAATAAAGTCTAATCTCATATGAAAAGATTAGAAACATCAAAAACTCAAACACAGAGAAATAGTTAATCCTTTGGGGATAAAGAACTCTGTGACTGCATTTTACTGAAGTAAACTAATTGCATTCTAGCCTTTCAGGAAAAAGACTGAATACAAGGCAGTCAAGACAAACATGGAAGGATAAAAATGAAACTTGAAGAAACTTTAATACCTTAAGCTAACAGTTTTACCAGCACTTTGCAGGTGAGCAATACTCTGCATGTGACCAAAAGGAGCACAGCCAATTATCTGGGTGGTAGGAATTGATTTATCAAGCCACAGTGGCCGGAATAAATACTTCCTTTTTTCTTTGAAGCCATGCTCTCAAATATCCATTTGATAATAAATTGAACTTTCTAGGTCCCTCAATACCAGGAAAACATGATCTGGATAAGACACACAGGCATTCTATCACTGGAAAAAGTTACCACTTCTTGAGTGGGCTTTAGGGTTTATAAATCTTCCCACGCAAGATGGGTTGCTTTATGTCTATTACCATGATACTGATTTTGTTTACCTAGATTGAACCTGAGCACCACACACCTATAACCTCCCCCAACAAATAAAAATAGCTGTCATTTAACTCATTCTTATCATATACTGGACATTCTCTAAGCAATTTATATAGATCAATATTTTTAAACCTCATAATAGCCCTGCAGCTACTAAGTCACTTCAGTCATGTCCACCTCTTTGTGACCCCATGGACTGTATCCCACCAGGCTCCTCTGCCCATGGAATTCTCCAGGCAAGAATACTGGAGTGGGTTGCCATCCCCTCCTCCAGGGGATCTTCCTGACCCAGGGATCAAACCAGTGTACTTATGTCTCCCGCATTTGCAGGTAGGTTCTTTACCATCAGTGCCACCAGGGAAGCCTCTATGCAATAGGAATTATTATTACCCTCATTTTACAGATGAGGAAAATGAGGAATTTGCTTAGAGTGCCTGATGAACGATAGAATGAGGTTCGTGACATTGTACAAGAGACAGGAATCAAGACCATCCCCATGGAAAAGAAATGCAAAAAAGCAAAATGGCTGTCTGAGGAGGCTGTACAAATAGCTGTGAAAAGAAGAGAAGTGAAAAGCAAAGGAGAAAAGGAAAGATATAAGCATCTGAATGCAGAGTTCCAAAGAATAGCAAGAAGAGATAAGAAAGCCTTCTTCAGCCATCAATGCAAAGAAATAGAGGAAAACAACAGAATGGGAAAGACTAGCAATCTCTTCAAGAAAATTAGAGATATCAAGGGAACATTTCATGCAAAGATGGGCTCAATAAAGGACAGAAATGGTATGGACCTAACAGAAGCAGAAGATATTAAGAAGAGGTGGCAAGAATACACAGAAGAACTGTACAAAAAAGATCTTCATGACCCAGATAATCACGATGGTGTGATCACTCATCTAGAGCCAGACATCCTGGAATGTGAAGTCAAGTGGGCCTTAGAAAGCATCACTACGAACAAAGCTAGTGGAGGTGATGGAATTCCAGTTGAGCTATTTCAAATCCTGAAAGATGATGCTGTGAAAGTGCTGCACTCAATATGCCAGCAAATTTGGAAAACTCAGCAGTGGCCACAGGACTGGAAAAGGTCAGTTTTCATTCCAATCCCAAAGAAAGGCAATGCCAAAGAATGCTCAAACTACCGCACAATTGCACTCATCTCACACGCTAGTAAAGTAATGCTCAAAATTCTCCAAGCCAGGCTTCAGCAATACGTGAACCGTGAACTCCCTGATGTTCAAGCTGGTTTTAGAACAGGCAGAGGAACCAGAGATCAAATTGCCAACATCCGCTGGATCATGGAAAAAGCAAGAGAGTTCCAGAAAAACATCTATTTCTGCTTTATTGACTATGCCAAAGCCTTTGACTGTGTGGATCACAATAAACTGTGGAAAATTCTGAAAGAGATGGGAATACCAGACCACCTAACCTGCCTCTTGAGAAATCTGTATGCAGGTCAGGAAGCAACAGTTAGAACTGGACATGGAACAACAGACTGGTTCCAAATAGGAAAAGGAGTACGTCAAGGCTGTATATTGTCTCCCTGCTTATTTAACTTATATGCAGAGTACATCATGAGAAACGCTGGACTGGAAGAAACACAAGCTGGAATCAAGATTGCCGGGAGAAATATCAATAACCTCAGATATGCTGATGACACCACCCTTATGGCAGAAAGTGAGGAGGAGCTAAAAAGCCTCTTGATGAAAGTGAAGGAGGAGAGCGAAAAAGTTGGCTTAAAGCTCAACATTCAGAAAACGAAGATCATGGCATCCGGTCCCATCACTTCATGGGAAATAGATGGGGAAACAGTGGAAACAGTGTCAGACTTTATTTTTTTGGGCTCCAAAATCACTGCAGATGGTGACTGCAGCCATGAAATTAAAAGACGCTTACTCCTTGGAAGAAAAGTTATGACCAACCTGGATAGTATATTCAAAAGCAGAGACATTACTTTGCCGACTAAGGTCCGCCTAGTCAAGGCTATGGTTTTTCCTGTGGTCATGTATGGATGTGAAAGTTGGACTGTGAAGAAAGCTGAGCGCCGAAGAATCGATGCTTTTGAACTGTGGTGTTGGAGAAGACTCTTGAGAGTCCCTTGGACTGCAAGGAGATCCAACCAGTCCATTCTGAAGGAGATCAACCCTGGGATTTCTTTGGAAGGAATGATGCTAAAGCTGAAACTCCAGTACTTTGGCCACCTCATGCGAAGAGTTGACTCATTGGAAAAGACTCTGATGCTGGGAGGGATTGGGGGCAGGAGGAGAAGGGGACGACCGAGGATGAGATGGCTGGATGGCATCACGGACTCGATGGACGTGAGTCTGAGTGAACTCCGGGAGATGGTGATGGACAGGGAGGCCTGGCGTGCTGCGATTCATGGGGTCACAAAGAGTCAGACATGAACTGAACTGAACTGAACACAGCTGGTGAGTGGCAGAGAAGGCTCCTAATCTTGGTCCTTAAGTCCCATATAATCCTGCCTTTTACAGTGGTCTGCGCCTTGAGAGCCCTGTCTGGGCCTCTAGCCAGTCTACCCAGGTGGTGCCTTCTTCAGTGTCAGAGTTCTTAAATAAAATTCAACTTACTAAGTTTTGAATGAATATTGTAACTGATATGTAGCAAATAAAACTTTTCCACATATTTCACTTGGTAATATTTGATACTTACAAAAGAACATGTGCAACACTGTAAGTTACTAGCATAATCATAAAGTGACTGTGAATTCCCCTCAACTACAACATAACATTCACCATTGCATCCACCTACTTGCTACATCTAGTTCCTGTCCTCAAATCCTTACTGAAGAAACCACTATGCTATATGTTATGCTTATAACTCCTATCTTTATCATTATGATTTATCATATATGTCATTAAATGAATGTAACTATACATATTTTTGAACCTCATGAAAATAGCATTGTACCGCATGTACTTATTTTTCCAAACTTACTTCCAAGTTTTATCTGTGTTGTTACACATAAGTTTAACGCATTCAGTTCATTGATTCCCATAATTATTCTCCAGTCTGAAAAGTTAAGTATAGGAGGTTTGAAAACAAGTTTACTTTTTTATAGAGATTCAACAATGAAGGGATAACTTGAGCTGATTTGTAAAAGGTTGTTGATTTGCTGGAATAGAATGGAAGAAGGTAAATATTTGAGGGGGCAAAAGAAGACCATGAGAAAAGTATAAAGGTGGGAACATTCAAGACATGTTCAGATGAAAACATGTTTTGCTTAGAACAATATGTTAAGGCCAGGATGAGAGGCCCATCTCCAAGCCAAAGAGACTGAAAAGGTACAAAGAGGTGGGAGAAAAATGGAGAATGTGTGATGTTTTAGGAGCAAAAAGAAAGGTATTTCTAGAAATAAAGGAGATAATCAAGTGAGTTGAAAACTGCTATGGAGAAAACTTCCTTTTGGATTTTTTAATACTGTCATCAAATTATCTTTTTAACATTCAATTCACCTAATACCTTTTGTTCTAATTCCATGGTCACTCAATCACTGTCTGATTAAGAACTGATTTTCCATGTAACTCAGCTGGTAGAGGGAGAATTCATCAAGAAGAATAGGACTTCAGATATTCCTAGTCCTTCTGTATTACCATATTTTATGGTAAATCAATAAAGCAGTTTCTGAATGAGTTTGCATTCCATATGTGACTACAGGAGGGTATTAGTCTGCTTGAGCTGCTATAACAAAATATCATAATCTTGGTGGCTTAAGCAATAGACATTTGTTTCTCAAAGTTCTAGAGCCTGGGACGCCAAAGAACAAGATGCAGCTCCTGACATGAGCTCTTTGCTCACCTGCAGCTTCTTATCTGTATCGACATGAGCTCTTTGCTCACCTGCAGCTTCTTATCTGTATCGACATGAGCTCTTTGCTCACCTGCAGCTTCTTATCTGTATCCTCACGTAATGAAGAGAAAGCAACTGCTCCCTTCCCCTTCTTATAGAGCTACTATTCCATCATGAGGGCCTCACCCTTTGTGACCTCATCTAATGCTTATTACCTCCCTAATGTCCCTTCTCCAAATACCATCATATAGGGATTTAGGGCTTCCACATATAAAATTTACGAGACTACAATTCAATCCACAGAATGGGGAATTGTGGGTGTTCCCATATGGCCATAATTGTCTCTAGCACCAACTATATTATACAGATTTTGTATTCTCATCTGCATTGAACACATAACACGAGTCCATCTCAAGGCCTTATCATTCTTGTCCTGCAAAAAGCACATCTCTGGCTTCACAGTGCTAGCAAAATCCTGAAATTTGGCACCCAAACAATACTAAGTGAGGGTTTACTTATTTACAAGCAGCTTCCCACATAATAATCATAGTCTCCAGAGTGAAATCCATCAACTAAACTCTGTAGAGACCTTCAACCTCTTCCTATAACATGAACTATACACATTTCCTCAGGTAGAGCTGGGGCACAGAGTGGGCATGTTGACTGGCTAGTACCACCTGACTCTCAAGGGACTTGGTGAAGTGCCAGGCAGGTGGGACAGCAAGTTGGGGTTGAGGTCAGGAGGAAAACTATGTAGAAGGCTCTGCCACACAGTAGCTCCAAGTCAGTGGAATTCTTACACCTCAGTTTTCTCCCCTATCAGTTGGGTCTATTCATTTACAAAGCTCTTAGAAAGACTTGAGCCAAGGGAGGGCTTCACAAATAGTCTGATCATTGCTAGTCCTACTGCTGCTATAACTGTGGGCTATGACATGCCCAGGTGTCACCTGCATCCTCTCAGGTCACCTGTACCATGGCTAGAAAGTTAATTTTATAAGTGAGGAAATAGGCACAGAGACAAAGTGACAAGTGCAAGGCTACACAAAGGTTTCTCCTAACTCATAGCACCCACCCATAAAAAAAAGAAGAAAAAGAATCATACACATTTCCTTATGTATAAATGCAAATAGGACAGATGAAGTTATGAGAGCAATTTCCAACTTTTGTTCACTAAGAAGTGGATGTAGCCCCTCAAGATACAATGATCAAAGAATATTGTATTCTCTCTCTGGGCCTACAGTCCTCTACTTTCAGGTCCAGTGATCTTTACTGTGTGCCACATGCTAGTCCAATTCTAAGTTTTCTAACAAATTGCACAAAATGTTTTATTGTTGCTCTTGTACTGGTTACAGTAAAATCATCAAGCACCAGGAATTATCCACTGATTTACACACCACTTTCCTTAACATGGAGACTTCCCTGGTGGCTCAGACGGTAAAGCGTCTGTAATGCTAGTCCAATTCTAAGTTTTCTAACAAATTGCACAAAATGTTTTATTGTTGCTCTTGTACTGGTTACAGTAAAATCATCAAGCACCAGGAATTATCCACTGATTTACACACCACTTTCCTTAACATGGAGACTTCCCTGGTGGCTCAGACGGTAAAGCGTCTGTATACAATACAGGAGACCTGGGTTTGATCCCTGGGTCAGGAAGTTCCCTGGAGAAGGAAAAGGCAACCCACTCCAGTACTCTTGCCTAGAAAATCCCATGGACGGAGGAGCCTGGTGTCCATGGGGTCGCAAAGAGTCGGACACAACTGAGCAACTCCACTTTCACTTTTCCTTAACATGTTCTGCAAAATACAGTTTTCCTCCTCTACTTGCTTAAAGAAAAGACTGAATGGATCATTGACTTGTTTTTCTCCAACTAATTTCAGTATATTGGGTCTTTGTTCTATCTTCAAGGATCAGCATTACTACCCTTCAAATGTTGACAGGACCAAAGTATTTTTTTCCCTTTTCGCAGGAAAGTTACTTCCTGTATGATGTCAAGACTGAAAATGCGTTCTTCCCATGGTAAGTCCCTAGGTTTTAAAAGTGACATCATTAACCAACCCTCCACCCACAATACCCACCACCATCTCACACTTCCCAACATGAGTCATATTTAATAATGTTCATTAATATATGAATATTAATATATTTTATTTATCTCAAATTTTAAAAATTAAAAATTTGTTTAAATCTTTTTTCCTGGAGTCTTGATGGTTACTTCTATATGTGTTCTCACAACATGTTTTCATTCTTAGTTAAGGACTTGCTTTTGCTTTTTATATGTTTTAATAGACTCTTGGTTTTTCTAGACAGAGCTTTTCATTTCTGTATTTCACTCTTTGGTACCTAATTCTTTTTAGTTTCTTCCCCCTTTGGAGTGTACTATTTTGCTGCTGCTGCTGCTAAGTCGTGTCCAACTCTGTGCGATCCCATAGACTGCAGCCCACCAGGCTCCCCCGTCCTATTTTGCTACTTACCCAGAATTAAGCTATAGCACAGAACCAACCTGTCCATTTTTCATGTCCTCCATTCTGAAGCAACTGCTGTTCCTGAAACTTTTCAATTGCATCAATATTCCATTTCTCAAATATTTATCTACAACACAGTTATATGTCAAGTCAATTTCACCACTGCCAAGACTTGGTCATTTTGCAACTGATTTAGACCTAAATGGTGTCATTCATTTTGTAGAAGCATGGGGCTATGACAGTTTCTTACAACAAAAATAGCACTGCTTACTGGCAAGAAAAGCATAGATTGTGAAATTGCACTTTCCTTTTCTTGATTCTAATAATGCTTTCTTTTAAAATTAAAAATAAACTATAAGATCTAACTATTTATTTCCTTAATGAAATATATCCTTCTTGGTTTTAGGAATTGGTGAGCATATTTTACTTCAAAATAAACAATCTAGTTTTCAGAATACATGCTTCCATAGTCACATATCACCAAGCTCATTTTAATGCTTGACTTTGTTAAAGGGTATAATATCACCCATGTCTTGGTTTCCAAATACCTGTTCCCACTAAAAAGAACCATGAGTCCTTGGAGAAATGATTGAATCCCAAGACTGCCATCAAAAAATGCATCTGGAACATCATCTTATGCCACAGAAAAAGTACTCAAAAAATTATGATATTTACAGAATTTGGAGTCAGCTTTAATGAGACTCTGGTCAAATCTAGGATAATTTTAACATCAAAATAGATACAACAGAAACCTGCACACAGATGTTTATAGCAGCTTTATTCATAACTATTAAAACTTGGAAGCAATCAAGATGTTTTTCAGTAAGTAAATGGATAAATAAACTGTGGACCATCCAGACAATACAACATTGGTGTGGTGGTGTTCAGTTGTGTCTGACTCTTTGTGACCCCATGGACTATAGCCCACCAGACTCCTCTGTCCATGGGATTCCCCAGGCAAGAACACCAGAGTGCATTGACATTTCTTTCTCCAGCGGATCTATTCTTGACCTAGGGATCAAACCCCCATCTTTTGCATCTCCTGAATTGGTAGGTGGATTCTTTAACACTGAGCTACCTGGAAAACCCAATGTAACATTACTCAGCACTCAAAATAAATAAGCATGTTGATAAATTGTCTAGTTTTCCCCAAAGCTATCTACAGATTAAATGTAATTCCTAACAAAATCCCAATGATATTTACCACAGAAATAAAACCAACAATAATAAAATTGTACAGAATTTTGTACAGAATGACAAAAGACCCCCAAATAGCCGAAGCAGTCTTGAGAGAGAAGAACAACGCTGGAAGCATCTCATTCCCTGACTTCAAATCTAATAGTAAGCATAATAGTATGGTATTGACATAAAAACAGACATATAGATCAATGGAACAAAATACAGAGCCCAGAAATTGACCACATATATATGGTCAATTAAATTATGACAAAAGATCCAAGAATATACAGTGACAAAAGGACAGTCTCTTCAGTAAATGGTGCTAGGATACTGGACAGCCACATGCAAAAGAATAAAACTGGACTACTGTGTCTCTTTTGCTGTCTCGCATACAGGGTCCTCATTACCATCTTTCTAAATTCCATATATATGTGTTAGTATACTGTATTGGTGTTTTTCTTTCTGGCTTACTTCACTCTGTATAATAGGCTCCAGTTTCATCCACCTCATTAGAAGTGATTCAAATGTATTCTTTTTAATGGCTGAGTAATACTCCATTGTGTATATGTACCACAGCTTTCTTATTCATTCGTCTGCTGATGGACATCTAGGTTGCTTCCATGTCCTGGCTATTATAAACAGTGCTGCGATGAACATTGGGGTACACGTGTCTCTTTCAATTCTTGTTTCCGGACTTTTGGACTCTGTGGGAGAGGGAGAGGGTGGGATGATTTGGGAGAATGGCATTGAAACATGTATACTATCATGTAAGAAACGAATCGCCAGTCTATGTTCGATGCAGGATGCAGGATGCTTGGGGCTGGTGCAAACTTCACTCTGTATAATAGGCTCCAGTTTCATCCACCTCATCAGAAGTGATTCAAATGTATTCTTTTTGATGGCTGAGTAATACTCCATTGTGTATATGTACCACAGCTTTCTTATCCATTTGTCTGCTGACGGACATCTAGGTTGCTTCCATGTCCTGGCTATTATAAACAGTGCTGCAATGAACATTGGGGTACACGTGTCTCTTTCAGTTCTGGTTTCACCTTTGTTTCTTAATTCAGTATTTTAGTTTCCTTTCTCTTTCATGCTAATTTGTGCTTATTATACTTTATTGTTGATTTTCAACTATGAGAACAGAAAACATTACAGTTAGTGTTGGGAATAAAATCTTAGTTGTACCCTGTGTTTGTAGGAATAGAAGAAAAGAGGAAAAAGTAGATCAAGGGCTTATCTTTGAGAAAGGGATAGATATGTAATGTGTATGTGTCCTTATGCAATGTGTCCTTGAGGTCTCCATCTGATGACTTACATGGTAAAAAATCTGCCTGCAATATGGGAGGCCCTGGTTCAATCCCTGGGTTGGGAAGATCTCCTGGAGAAGGGAATGGCTACCCACTCTAGTATTCTTGCCTGGAGAATTCCAAGGAGAGAGGAGCCTGGCAAGCCGTACTCCATGGTTAAAGTTTGTAAAGTGAAGATAATGCCTAATGTTTTTGTATGATTGTGACATTTTCTTCGAAGGTAAATGCAGTTGCTTAAAAGATTTCTTTTTAAACCTTTTCTTGTGGTTTGTTTCTATTAGTAAGCCTATGGTAAGCCTACAATTAATGTTTTAAAAGCATGGTTTTTAGTATCATGGTTTCTAGTGGTATGATTACCTTCCATATTTATATAGATCTGGTTTAAGATGAAAATAATGAACTTTTTTTTTTGCTGAAGCAAGTAGGAAAATAAGTACATTGTCCAGTGTTTCTGTGCAATGATCTAGGAATAGCCTTAAGAGATATATTGTCTACTTTCTAATTACTGCTGAGAATAAAAACTCATTTTAATTATGTGAAAGAAATAGTCATTTTTGACAAGAGTTTTCTAAAATTTAGAAGCTTCATTCTAACTAATGTCATCTAACAGATCTGTTGGTTTATTACCTGGGGTACGTGTTGTAGTTACCTTTCCCTGGTAAGCTTCCAAAAGGCTGAGCTGCTCAAAACTGGAGATTTTAACATGAAAGTTATGAGTGATCTGTAATAGTTAAGTGTCAATTAAAATCTGCTCTTAAGATCATTTAATCCATTATCTCAGCCTTACTTTACTAGTTGCAGTTGTTTTCCAGCCAGACACTTTCAATATCAAATGAAAACTCTTGCATCAAAGCTATGGTTCTCTCCTCAATCAATAATCAAAAATATCCATGCTGTAGTTTCCTGTCAGTGAGAATGACTGTGAATTTGTCTGCTTACCCACCCTCATTCAAAGACCAGCTGAAGGAAAGAAAGTGTATAGGTATCTCTGAGTCAGTATACTCCAACCTGACTTCCCAAAGGATGGCAATAACAGTAACAGGAAACTCTGTATTAACTTATTTGTATAAGTTTCTTAAATACAGAGCATTTTAGACCTTTTAGTAGGCTAAAAATATTTTGAATCTCTAAGCAGGTTCTACAATATGAAATGTTTTTCAAACTTATTTGCCAGTGTAACCATATTGATTTTAGGGATCTTACAGCACATTGGTGCTTACTAATTATAGTCCAGGATTAGCCCCCGGAGCAATAGAAATCTTTTCTTTCACTGAGTTGTATTCTATTGACATTAGAAGCAGCTCTATGAAAGGCCATTGTGTTGTGAGCTATTGTCAGAGACATTGTCCAGTATACTGATTAGCATTCTTGGAATAAGTCCCTCCTGTGATTTAATACTGGGTAAATCTATGTGTTTTTCTCTCCTGTCAGATGAGAATTATGATTTCTTTTTGCCTTGCCTGTAAGGCAACTCATAGAAATGGAGTACACAAGCGCGATCGTTACTTCTCTCTCCTGTTTAGCTTGCTAAGAATTTATACTCTCTCTCTGTATATTTATGTAGCTTGGTAGTTAGATTGCAGCTCTTGAGCCTTACTTTCATCATCTTTACTATAAGGATAATATCTACCATTTGGATTATTGTGAAAATCAAGTGAAATCTTTTTAAATTGCTTAACCATGTGTCTATCACACTGTAGAATGCTAAGTAATGGTAGAATACTTTTTTCCCCATAATTTTAACATTACATTTTGTTCCTAATTTTACAGTCTTTTCTCATATGCACCTCTCTTTGAAACACTCACTTTTATTTGGACATGAGGCAAGTATAAATGGGGCTTCCTAGATTGCACAGTGGTAAAGAATTTACCGGCCAATGGAAGAGATGCAAGAGATGCAGGGTCCATCCCTGGGAAGATCCCCTGGAGTAGGAAATGGCAACCCACTTGAGTTTTCTTGCCTGGAGAATCCCATGGACAGAGGAGCCTGGCAGGCTATAGTCCATGGGGTCACAAAGAGTTGAACACGAATGAGCAACTGAGCACACACGCACACAAAGTATAGATACTTAAAAAAAAAATCACATTAAGAGCATCACCATAGCGAATAAGAAGGAGTGAAATGAGGCCATTGTGAGTAGAGTTGATAAAAGAAGTGATGTACCCCTTGTAAACAATGTCGCGAAGGTTTGGTTTACTAGGAGATAGTGGTAGACAAACCACGCCTTCACCCAGCAAGCTGGCACAGGCAGTCTTTCTGAGCAAAATGCTGGCTTGAACTTGAATCTGAGTCACAGCTTCAGAGTAGCTGCAGCTACTGTTTTGGTTATGCTGCATGTTGTGCTATTAAGTGGAAAAGAGAGACCTCTTATAGGGGGATTTCATAGGCCCAGCATCTGGGAAGCAGATTTATCATCTCTGAAAGAAGACAATGTGAGCATGAGGCATTTCAGAGATAGAACGTACAGCTCTCATTTGGAAAAGAAATATTAGATATTTGGTCTAGTGGTCTCCCTCTCACCAGGGTTAAATGTTAGACACTCTGGATTATATTTCCATATAGAAGCAGTCCCATATAGAGGGAGTCATGGCATTTCAGACTCGAGGACAATGTCCGTTCATTTAGTCCTCTCCCTCCTAGTGTTTCGAAATTGGTGACTGGCTCTGTGGTCTCTTCACCCCACCAGCACATGGCTAGCACTCTGGGCTAAGTTACTGTGCAATCCCAACCATTAACATTTCAGAATGTTAATAATTAGGCCAGGACAACATAAATAAACCAAGACCGTTCTGAGTAAAAATAGCCTTTGGTCATTTTAGCTAATAACTCCTTTCTATGTTATCTTAAAAAACAAAAGGATTTTTCTATTTTTAAAAATTTTGTTAGCCCTCCTGATATTTCTGTACTTACTATAGCAGCACGAGAAATTCAGATAGCTGTCCTGTTTTGATTTTTCTAAACCATGTGTTTTATTTTCTAACTTGGAGTGATGTTTTTCTTTTTGTATTCAGAATCACTGTCTATTAAGAATCCTATTTAATCACCTAAGAGACTATCTTCTGAATTATTAAGAAAGACATAATCATTCTTTCTTTGGATGCTACCAGCCAGGTAATAACCGCGGGGCAAATAAAGGATAAAGGTGAAATGGAAGCTTTTGATGTCCATGCTTGGTAATTGCATACTAAATCCTGGATCAGTAATAGTATTAGAATATTGCTTTCCTTTTCTATTTGCACTTATATTTAGGCTATTAAAATTAAATTAATGTTGATGACTCTCAACATTCAAAACCCATATAAACGAAAGTTAAATTTTTATGTCTTATATGCCCTCCTCACTCTTGTCTTAACAGAAAAAAGCTTGGCAGGACCACAAGCGAGAATGCAAATGCCTTAAAAGTTGCAAACCCAGATATCCTCCTGACTCTGTCCGACTACTTGGCAGAGTTGTTTTCAAACTTGTGAGTATAAAACTTGTGACATATGCTTGGGTTTTAACTTAACATAAGCACTTGCAATTGTATGTAGTATTCATATTTAAGGCTAAATTTAAATCTTTATTAAAGTAGAAGGTGGATTATTCCAGGGAATATCTTAAGACAGAACTTGCTATTTTCTGTTAGTCACAACATTGGTGGCAGAGATGAAGTGCATGGCCCCCTTTTTGAAGGCCCTGTATGTGTTCTCTTAGGAATGGAGACATAAGGTTTTTAAAGCTAACATCCATTGAAATTGTTTCTCCCATCCCTTTTCCTACTTTGCCAAAGTGGCTAGTGGATTCTATGAAATCCCTCTTTGGTAATACCTTCCAGCTTTTGTTTTTCCCAGGCTTTAGCATGTATCTTTTTATCGCAAGCTTCAGCTCTATTCTGTCCTGTTGTTTATTAACTTCTTTGGCAATAAAATTTTATAGGGGTTTTTAGGAATGTAAAAGTATATACCTAAAACCTGTGCAGTGTTTTATATCAGCTACATCAGTACTAAAAGATGAATTTAGAATACCAAGTGGGTATTGTCTTTGCACTGATTATATAACATCTGTTACATATACTTACTGCTATTTTCAAATGTATATATTGTATTGAACTAAACTCAATAATACACATATTTATTTCAAAGCTTTAGTAAATTGAAAGCAACTTTGTTATTATGCATTCCTTTAATTACTTGACATTAAAAGTATAATAATATATTTGAGTCTGAACTTTGTCAACTTCATTAATATTGAAAAGATAGAGAACCACTGTTAGAGCAGAAATAGGTTACTTCAGAATCACCCAAGGTACTAATCTCAATCTACCCCCCCGCCAACCTACTGAGTCAGAATCTAATAAAAAGTAGTTATCATGATTGCTCCCTTCTTTTGAACACTTACTATTTCCAGGCCAATTGCTTTATATGTTAAACATATGTTACACCACCACAACTCAGTGTTATACATTACTTCTTACGTGTGTTTCACATAAGGAAATTGACTCCTCTTGCCTCAAGGTTAAGTAACATGCCCAAGGTTGCACATTTTGTAATAAACTCTTATTTTTATTCATCCATCTTTGCTTTTCTGTAATAATTAATAATAAAATCCTTGCAATGACACAAGTCAGTGGTAGAACTGGGGAAAAAATAAAAGTATGGAAACTTTTTGTAAAAGAATTTTGTGTTTAGAAATTAGACTGGTGGGTCAAGTTGCAATACATTTTAACATGATGAAGAGAAGGAAGATATAGAAAATTGTCTTTTTAACAGACTTGCATTTAAATATCTAAAGATATCTAAACATATTCATGTATATATTGGAACACTTTAAATTGTTTTTGGTGTTTTCCTTCTTTCTTCACAGATGCAAGAAACACCCTCTGAATCGGAAAAACTTTACTCATTTTATGATCTGGAGTCAAGTAAGTGATTGTCTTATCAGCATTTTAAAAGTTCTATAATTTATTTGCTGAGCTGCTTTATTTTTGCCTTTGTTTTCCTGTCTCTGTTTGTGAGGCAACACACCTTTTCAAGTTTTTATGTAGACTGACACATTAGCTTATTAATTTATTCCAGGGTAGCTTTGGCCATAGGGGGTTTGTGAAGTGCCATAGAGGAGTCTTAAGTTAGGCAGTGAGGGGGGTATAACCCTTAGTCAAGCCGACAAAATAATTTCACTTCTGTTTTCCCCTCTGTGTGCTCTTCTTCCACTCTTGGCTTCTTTTTGATGTCAGGGAACAGTAATATGAATGGGGGGCTGCAGGGAACATGTAGGGTCACTGGTCCTTTAGATAATATGGAAAATAAAAGGCACCAATGACTTAGGCTCTCTGACGGCACTGAGTGTTGTTCAGTTCTGCCAACCTCTCTGAGAACACAGAGAGGCTTTGCGTCCGAGTGTTTAGTGAATGTAAGGTTTATTTTTCTTTCATATTGGCACAGATCCTCTTCATTGAAGTTGTAAATGACTTCAGCTCAAAAATAGCAAGAGCTTGTGGAGTAAATGTGCTATACAGTTTAATATTTCTGGATGGAGACAAATAAGACGATCTAGTACAGATTTATGGTTATAGAATCCTAAGTGCCAATGATAATAAATTATTATTTAAGAAATCATTGGCTTAATTGTTCTGTTGCACAAGTAATTTAAACAAAATATGTAGACCTGACATGAGCAACAGAGTAATGGTGTGGTTCGTCTTGATCTATGTTTTCAAGTTTTAATAGAGAACTAATTAGTCATTTTTCCTTGTTATATTACTGCAAGATAATTAACATCTCTTAAAGTGATTTTTGTTATGAACAGTAGCCCTGCTCGCTAGCAGTGTCATCCATGCTGCCTTAAGTGAAGTGCTCTCAAATGTTATTAATTGAATTGTGCATTCTTAGCCTTCACAACCCGTTGTGGTATAAATGAAACTGAGTTATTCAAGGAGTGATACTGGCTTTGGAACTTTCTCCTTCTGTTTGAATGGAAGGAAACCTTATATATCTTGTTTATTCATTCTTTAAAGAGCTTGAAGATGTGATTTCTTTGATTGATCCATGTTTTCTTCTTGATATACTTTCTCCTTAACACATATCATCAATTTTAGCTTAATTTAACCAAACTTGTCAATTTTTGCTTTCTAGGTTTTGTGTTTTTTTTTTTTCCCCTTTAAAATGATAATGGTAATCAGTCGTGTCCTGATTGTAAATTGTTTCATGAAAAAGTCTGCTTAAATTCACTGACAAAATAAGCATTTATGGTGGTTTGAGCGTGTGTGCAGGAGGATGTAGACAGTCTGCTAACAGACATCATTACTGATTTTGGTTTTACTGTTTTTTCATGTGGGTGTGTGTATTTTGTTTTGCTAGGTGTTTGATCTTATTTTGTGGATGACATTTGGCAGAATTTAACTGGTAACGTGTATATAATGATTTGTAGCTGTCAAAAAATAAAAAGGTAGGCATCTTAAAAAATTTAGTTTTTAATTAAGGATGATTGCCTTACAGAATTTTGTTGTTTTCTGCCAAACATCTGATCTATGTTAGAATGAAATCTAGGGCAGGAAATATCTGGCTTAATAGCTACCATTGAATACTTGAAAATGATCCACTGAAAGTTTGCTGTATGATAGTGCTATTTATTTTCTGTTTTAAAAAGATATTAACAAGCTGACTGAAGATAAGAAAGAGGGCCTCAGGCAACTTGCATTGACATTTCAACATTTCATGAGAGAAGAAATACAGGATGCTTCTCAGCTGCCACCTTCCTTTGACATTTTTGAAGCCTTTGCAAAAGTAAGTGTTGACTATGGTATCACATGTTTATGGCTAATGCCATAAATCAACCCTTTACTCCTTATTTTGTTGTTGATCCATGAAAATCCAGGACTCTTCATGTTTTTATCACTTCCTGCCTTTATGAGTAGAAAATGGGAGAATGTATTACTGATAATGAAAAGAGTATTACTTTTCCTGCTTTATCACTATGCTAATTAACAGCCAAGAGTGTTCACTGTTAGCTGGGAAAGCACACCCTCAGAAGAGTGTGCTTTCTTAATCCTCAAGAGAGAGTAACATGTTCTATTATTTCTTACTAATGGATTTAAGCTTGCCATTGAGTTCATTTAGTTTTGTGGTGGTGGTTTCAGCAATGGAAACTCTTTTGAAGTGGAAAAATTATTAGAATCCATTTCTTGATTTAGTGAATTCTAAATAGACTGAAGATATAATCATTTCTGATTTAAAAAGGATTTCCTAAATTGTCTAAAAATTTGTTTAAATGTTTCAAGTCACTCAAATCTTAGACTAGGAATATAAATAGGTGTAAGTTAATATTTCGTTATGGTCTCTTGGCAGTGTTTATCTGAGTGCTCTTTTTGTAAGTGATTCTGGGGTTTGTTTAGGCTCAGAGAGACAGAATGCACTGGTTGATTCTTGATGTCTACCCTGGGACAGGGATAAAGGAATCAATATGTCCTGCACTATTATCATATGTTTGCTTTCCTTACTTTGCCATACGTGTGTTTTGAGTTGTTTAAATATTTTATCAGTATTTTAAAATATTTTAATAATAAGCAAAATTTTACATTTGAGGGTGATTGTTGTTAATTTTACACTTTATAAGCACACATCCAGTGACGTATTTATCCTGTGAATATATTTAAAATATGTTTTATATTATAATCTGCTTATTTTCTAAGTATTTAAATGTGGTTAGTATGATGGCTATAGATTTATTTTTGTTTTTCCCAAATGTATTTTTATTCTTTAGAGTATGTTCTTATGATTTTCTGATACTGTCATCTTAGCATTACATTCTGATTTCTCTGTAATTTTAAATTGATTTCAGAATATAAGGATTGCTTATGATACATCTGAGAGGTTTCACGTATCTGTATTTCATATGCTTCTGAAAATTACAACCTATAGTAGTTCTGTGTATACAGCACACACAGGCTCTTTTGATGTTACCTACTATACAAAGTAACACCTACTGGGAGATAAAAATATACCTGTGATGACTATAACTTCATTCCTGGTGTTCCCTATTGTTGGAAAATGTTCAAGTGCTAATTGCTGGAGTTACTAATGTTCATAATACCTATTCAAAAACAGTTTCCATTGTTCCATGTAAAATGTGAATTACTATCTTATTTCTCTGGATTCTTTTAAGCTAATTTTAATCTCATGAATCTTACAATGAACTTTTCTCCGTATTGTTTGGAGGGGGGGGAATTCTGTCATTACAATTAACCAGGAAAAATTTTAATAATATGCTTTTCTTCTCCCCACAAAATTATGTTTGTTATTGCTGCAAAAGTAACACATATTCATCTTTGTAATTTATGAGGAAATTGAACTCAATCTGTGATTTCTGTCTTAAAGTTTAGGTTAATATATATAAACCTATACTTTAACCTATATACTAACCTATATATCTGTTATATATATATATATATATATATATGTATATATTATAGGTTAATAATCAGAGGAAAGCAGCATTGACTTATGGCTCCTGAACTCCCTTGTAAAAGTTTTGTTTATATTTTATAGATTATAATTATTTTTCTGCTTATAAATTTGTCCTTAAAAGAGAAAACTCTTCTCCCTCTCCCCTCCTCCTCTCCATCCCTCCTTCCTGTCCTTCACTCTTTTTTAAAGAGAAGATTAGTATTAAATTAAGCTCATCAGTGTCCTGCAAAGCTTAGGGATGAACGACTAAGTTTATAACTTTGCAAGTGTGTGATGATGTAGATCAGGACAAATGCATTGCAAGTGGGTGGAGAGTGCTGGTCAGGAAATTTTATCCCCAGCCTACTGCCCTCTCCCTGTCTTGCTGGTATAAAGAATTAACCAAAGAGAAGAAATGGGCAGTACAGAGAGGTTTGCATCCTGTTGCTGCTTCTCAATGTGCAATCTGTCAGCATACTGACCTGCATGTCTCAACCTAAGGAACTAGCTTTTGAATTTATGCTTTAAAGAAAGCTGATTTTACCTGGCCTCAGTAAAGAAAAGCCTGCTTAATGTTTTGCTTTTCCTCCCACTCATTTATATTCGTTTAGGTTCTCTGAAGGTATTAGACACGCTAAGCTTACGTTTCGGTGCATCTCATTGTCATTTAAGACAGAAGGAATTCTGAGAGCTTTTTCAATCTGGGTTCTATCTCACTTTTTTTGAGTTTTTGATTATGGGCTTTTCCAAACACACACAAAAGTAGAGAGACGATTCTGATGAACCCTCATGTTTTCATCAGTTGGCGTCAGTAGTTTTCAAACTTGTTTTATTAAGGTATCTGATAGATTTCACACAGGTGTTCGTCTCCTTCACTTGGATTTCCAAACATTCCTTGCAATTACTCTTCTGTTATCAGGCCTCTTGGCTTCCTGAGAGAGGTGTTCGTTAGTGAATTCATTGATCAAATTATGCAAGGTTTATTTTGTTTTTGTTTGGTGGTGAACTATGTACAAAGCACTCTTGGGCCAGGGTTATAAAATACGTGGCTAATCTAACTCTGAAAATTATGTTCCAAGGCAAAGACCCTCAGGAAGTCAAAAGTCTTTCTTGGGGACATGGACATATTTATCAAACTTGCAGTACCTGGAAATGAAAGGGGTTGGTGGAGGATGCAGAGGTTCTTAATCCTAGGAACAAGTTTCTTCTCTGCTGAGTAGATAGCTTTTTCTAGTAGCCTATGATTAATTCCTCAAAAGTTGGCAGTTTATATTTTGAACACTCTGGAGTTTTCTGTTGAAAAATAGTGTGTATTTGTTTTGGGGCTAGATTCTTAGTGCCTCTTGTGCTTCTGCTGTGCAAGACTTGGTTTTACTTAGAAAATTTACCCCCGGCCCTCTCCCCACCCCCCTGCCCCACTTCATTACTCTGAAGACATTATAGTGTAGTCTTTTTCCAGTTATGTTGCCAAGTATCCCTGGTTTTCACCACTTCTTTATTAGCAGTATCAGCCCCCCACCCCCACACAGAGCAATTGACAAGTTGGGATTCTGAGGCTAGGAGTTTGCTGTGTAAAAAATACCCTGTCCACTTAGGAATATGTTGCCTGGTTGTAAAAATTAAGTGGGAAGGAGAAATTTTTCTAGGGTAAGAAATCAAGGAGAACTTCACATAGGAAGCAGAAATTAATGGCATGCATTTCAGAAGAGAAGATGGAGTTTGGAAACAATTAGAGAGAATGGTCTAGATATACCTGCGGGGAGCAAGGGGGTACAGCTCCTCTAACCCCCTGTGTTAAGAAAAATTCACTGGCTTCCTGTAAAGGAGATTTGAAAAGGCAGTTGTTACCAATGGAATACATGTTTCAGTTATATGCATTTTCAGTTAGTGATTACAATCAGAGTTGAATGAAAGCTTTGATGCTTAAAATGCGGTTTATTTTCGGTAGTAATAGAGATTAGAGAGGGTAGTAGTGCCTCCAGAATTTCTAAACAGGGTGGCTGCAGAGTGATGATCTGGTTGGATGGAAAGGTGGGAGTGGTTTGCCTGTAGCTTTATTTGCTTAACAGTTTTTAAAAAATTTTTAGATTGTATGTTACTTGAGAGTGGGACTGAATGGAAATTAAAGCATCAAGTGTGAGGAAAGTGATGGCTTACCACTGATGGTATTGAAGGTGGACAAAGGATAGGAGATGTACTGCAGATATTAGTGAGAATAGTGATGGTGTGTGATTATCTGTATCTTCATCAAAAATAGAGACCAGACTCATCTCTACTGGCTCTTTTTCAGATTATTTAGAGAAGGGAAAATGTATGTTTTCATCTCTACAGGCCCTGCCTCCTTCCCACTCCCCAGCTTTTTTTTTCCCACTTCTATTTTGAAGTAGAACTTCTGGTTAGATTTCAAAATGGATTTATACTGGCAAGACAGTTCCTATGGTTCAATCTATTGATTGATCCCTAAACATTTGCTACAAATATGCAGATAGTATGTACGCATAGTCATGAATATAAGCTTTTAAAAGGTGAGAAAGTGACAGTCAGAGGACAAATTTAAATGGGAGGCTGAGTAGTAGTGTGATGGTTAAGTCGTTTTTTCAGACAAGTGAAATTCTCTCAACCTTGATTTCCTTATCTGTAGATGGGAATGATAATCATAATACTGGTGACTTATTGGTTAAGAATCTGTCTTCTTATGCAGGAGACACAAGAGATATGGGTCCTTAGGTTGGCAAGATCCTCTGGAGGAGGAGAAATGGCAACCCACTCCAGTATTCTTGCCTGCAAAGTCCCATGGCAGGCTACAGCCCATGGGATCACAAAGAGTCAGACATAGCTGGGTGACTGAGCACACAAACAGAAACCACAGAAAATGATAATAATTACAGTTAAAGTGAGGATTAACTATAAAGTACTTAGAGTGTCTGATGCATGTTATTAATTTCTGCTAATACTGCCCCATTTTCCATCTTTATTTGTGTTCCAAAATAAAACAGGAGTGTAATCTGCAGCTGACTGTAAATCAGAGTCACAGATACTTGCATACAGTTGTGTCCAGTGCTGGTATCCCATACTCAGAATTACCTCCGTTGTTGAGAAGAAAATTTTGCAAACAGAGAATAGTACCTTTCCACTAGTAACTGGCTTCGTTTCAGCCGTAGCTATCATGGTCAAAAATCATTTGCTGTGTCCTACACTGATCACAGCTTCATGATTTCAGAGTAGTTCCTTGGGATTTCATGGAGGAAATATAAAAGCAGGCTTCCTATGATGAATGAAATGTTTCTTACACATGAATCTTAAAAGGATGAAATTAAATTATAAGAGTTTTGTTAGTTGTCATGGCATAGTTTACTGAAATGACATGTATGGTATTTCCTCTGTTCTATCCCCTCAAACGTACACTGGTAATTATTGGTAATGGTCTTTCTAAATTTAGTGTCAGTAGACTTAGTTTTGAGCTTATTTCCAATGCATAGAGTATATTTTTAAGAAATTATTGTACAGAGTTTTAAAAATATATACTTATTTTTTTCCTGGACTTAGAACTTCCTTTTCTAAAAATGCATTTGGTAGACTGATGAGAATATGATAAGCTCTGAACAATAAAATAGAAAATGGACTAGTTGCGCAAAATGTTTCAAAGCCAGATATTAAATTGGAAGCAACAAGAATAAGAGTGACCTTTCTGACCACAAAACATATGTCATTGTTATTGCTGCCAGAGCTCTACAAAGTACTTTTTAACTCGATAATATATAACTGCAACAGAATTTTTTGATTAGCAATTCCACATCTGTTTGAGAAGATTTTTTTTTCTTTTAAACAAAATAATAGTTTTCCTGGTAGAACGTTCTTTTTATTCTTAAGGGTACATCTATGACCTCCTGAACTTGCCTTCCAGACTCATGCTATTAGTGGCAACTGGTTTTGCAATATATACTGTGATTGCATAGATCTGAAAGTGAGAATTTTAGAAGGGTTTTTTTTTGTATTATGATACTTAAAATTTACATTCAGTTTCATTCTGAGTAAATTCTTTTTACAGGGAGAGATGTACTTTTTATTGGAGATACAGTGAAGAAGGGGTTAGAACAAGAATCTTGCTAATTCATAGGATGGAAATAAATAGTGATTTAATATTTTTAGTCAAGATGTGTTAGAAATAAGACACAAATGGTAATATATTAAAGATCATATACTTGCATTTGGCATATGCCATTTGAGTGTTAATAAATAGTCCTTGGTATTCTGCCATAACCTCATACTTTTAGCAAAGTATATAAAGTCAGCATGGTGGAAAAAATTACTAAATAATCCCTTTTTGGATCTTTCTATTTGCTGAAGAATGGTGTACTTCAGTAAAAAGGAAGAACAGATTTGTTTCTGATATATTCAGTTTTTAATCTTAAATTTTTCATCTAGTTAGCCCTCTCATTCTGGATGTAGGGTGTCTTATTACTTCATTGTTGCTGTTAGGTTAATCTGTGGGACAAATATGGCCTCTGTTGTTTGAAAGGTCAGGAGTGTGTGTGTGCATTTGCCACTTGAGGGTTTCAAGTTCATGCAGGACCCGATTTTAGAACCTTTTCGTTGATCAGCTCAGTTGGATTTCACTACTATAGCATGCTCTGAAGTAGTAAAGAAAGCAATCTCTTGAATTAGTAACATGATGGATTATCTAATTACAAAGTTTATATGAAATGGCAGTATGATAACTTTGACTGCATTACTAAATGATCCCAGTGACTGATCAGATGTGCCTGGATTCCATTAAGGAAAAATATGCCATTAAATATTTAATACTAAAAGCGAGCAGACACACCAAGATTGCTAACCTCTAATCACCAGGGTGCATGTATCTCAACATTTGGAGGTAGCTGCTAGATAACACATCTCTCTTGTCTTGCTCAGAACAGCTGTTAGAAGACTTAATTTTGGAGATTATACTTTTCTTCAGGTTTTAAGTAAAATGGGCAAACAGCCAATATACTTAACTGCATGTGGATCTTGGCATTCTAATTATGAAAAGCTGATGCATTTATGATTTCTGTTTTTTTATACAATAGATTGACTCTCTGAGTAGAATCAAGAGACGATTATTCTCAAAAATTTTCTTCCAAGTAAAGTGACATTTGTAGGACACTTGGGATTTGAATACAAAACAAGTCATGTATTTTTAGTGATATTTATCTATTATATTCTTCATTAACCATTCAGTTACTATTTCTCTTCATTTATGTATAAATAACCTGTGATGAATGGATGTCTGTTTATCATATTTAAGGACCAGATGCCAGCTAACTTCTGAAGTTCAGAAGGATAATTATTAAATTCTTAATCAACATTTTTATGTATACCTGCATTGCTCAAGGTTAATTACATATATAAGGCCAATACTTTGATTAAAACTACTGATGGATAAAAGTGTTTGGCAAGCCTTATTGCCTTATCTATTTGAGTGTATAACTTGCCAATAATTCAGACAGAGGTAATATTTTTAAAATGATAATATGTGATTACAGAATGGCAGACTTTACTTTCATTGCTTTGGCCTTCCCTCTAGTGACAAAAACTTCTATTAGAGTACTGTGTCTCCCTACTAGAGTGTGACTTCTTAGAGCTCGCAATTACGTTTTATTTATTTTGAATCCCTGGGAATCTTCATGGTACACAGTAGGCATTTAATTATTGACTGGGTCAAAGAATGTCTAAAAACTGTACATTTTCTGTTTTATGGAGAATCCTTAGTTAAATATATTTTGAAATTGTTACTGTAAATATATGACTAGATAAAAAAAAGAATCTATATTATGGTAAAATTCAAGAAGTTCAGTTGATAGCTCAGAATCACAGAAGCTGCCATATTCATAAATTCTTCAGGAAATTATGAATCATTATATTATTCCAGAGTTCATCAAATTTTTTCTGCAAAAGTCCACATAGTAAATATTTTAGACTTTGTAGGCCAAGAAGAAAAAGTGAATTATTACTGGCAATTTGTAATGCACGATGAGAGGGCTACTCATGGTCTCCATGGCAACTCCTTAACTCTTTCGTTATAGTTGAAGGCATCCATGGATAAAATATAAGTGAACTGGCATGGATGTCTTCCAATAAAACTTTGTTTACATAAATAGAGTATTGATTTTCATATAACTTTACTTGTACTCAAATATTATTCTTTTTATTTTTTTCCAACCTTTTACAAGTGAAAGAAAACATTCTTGTCTTGCAGTCTATGCATAAACAGGTGGTGGATCAGATTTGGTCCATGGGCCATTGCTTGCCAATCCTTAAATTATTTTTTGTAAGCCAAAAGATTTTTGTGTGTGTATGTGTGCACAATAGGAGATAGCACATGCTGTCAAAAATTCTCTAATTAAAAAAAAAGATAGGAAATATTTTATTTAAATTACTTTCAACAGTTACTGTTACTTTTTAACATGCCATTGGTTCTACAGTTTTACATTCCCAGTGACCTTTGTAAGCACAATGTGTATACAGTAATTATCTCTTGGATTTATTATTTTTTATCCTCAAAACATTTGATTCAATAAATTTAAGATATTTTAATTCAGTAATATAGTAGAAAAGATGTAGTATATCACTAAGGATTAGGAAGAAAAAAAACTCTTAAATAGAAAAATATATACTTTAGTAACATCTTATTTATCATAAACTATCATTATTAGTTTTATTTTTTAACTGAAGATGTTATAGTTTGTTATTTTGCCTTGAAAAGAAATGTAACAACACAGTTTTCTAGTAGAATTATTTTGGATATATAACTCAGGTTTAGAAAATTTTTGTTTGCGTCTTCAGATCTTTTTCTTAGATTGTGGATATTACCTTCAGATTTTATTGTGCTTTGACTATTTGTGTTATGAATGAGATGGACCTCTTATGGGAGGAAAAAAAGTTTTAGGGGTATAACACTAATAGTAGTGAAAAATTATGATATGATGTGGGGTGGGAGGTGGGAGGGGGGTTCATGTTTGGGAGTTCGTGTAAAAAAAAAATTTTTTTTATATCAGGGAGAAACAGAGTGATAGTTTTGAAGGCAGAAACTAGACATTGCTACATGATGTAGAAAATAAGGTGTTATGTTATAAAGGTAAACAGGTAAGTGTGGGGATGGCTTCTGTAAATCAGACGAAAAAATGTGGCCTGATCAGGAGAGAAAATAGCCAAATTACTATCTGAAAGGATCAATTTTCTTTAAATTTTTCTTCAGTACCTAGTGTTACCTATTAAAGATACATATTTAGATAGCTGTTCTTTGTACAGTATGATGAAGGAAGAACAGAAAACCCTGTCATATTGGGCAAGCTGTCTATGGCTCAGTACCTAGAAGAGCTTTGTCATTAGAGTGGTCCAAGGATGTATCAGGCTGCCTTGGGATAGCTTTGAGCTTCCCGTCCCTGCAAGTGTGTCATTCCAGGTTAGAAGCACATGTCAGTATGAGATATCTCCATGAATAAGATAAAGTGAAAGTTGTGTCCAACTCTTTGCGACCTTATGGACTGTAGCCCCCCAGGCTCCTCTGTCCATGGAATTGTCCAGGCAAGAATACTGGAGTGGGTTGCCATTTCCTTCTCCCGGGCTCTTCCCTACCTAGTGATTGAACTCGTGTCTCCCACACTGCAGGCAGATTCTTTACCAACTGAGCCGCCAGGGAAGCCCCATGAATAAGGTGAAGCTTGATGATTTGTCAGATACTCTTTGTCATCTTCATGGTGCATCATGGAAGAAGGCAGTATATACCTTTCCCATCCTCTCTACCCAAGTCCTGCTTATGCTAAACATTTCAGCTCAAATCATTGATGAAATCCACGTGACTAGGATCGATCCTTCCATGCTGTAAAATCAGTAGCCACTGGTATTTTCTATACCGATCATTTGACAACTGTGAATTTTCTCTCTCCTTATTAGCTGTATGTCTTCATTTCCTAAATTCCCAGCTAGATTGTAAACGTTGTGAGAATAGGGGTCATGTTACCCAGTTCCTTCCTTAAGCATAGGAGAACAATTTTAGGCCTGAAAAGATCACAGAAACTAGCCAGCTCCCTGCTTCCTCTCCTCTACCTCTTTCCATGATGTATTAGTCACAGTTAAGAGAAGGTGGATAAAATAATCACCCTGTGACAGGATGGATGCTAAAACTGAAGTCTTTGGAGCTCAGTCAAATGCTCCTTCTCCTATCTGATGCCTGAGTGTTCAAGAATTAGTTTCTAAGTTGAAGTAAAACTGTGATGGAGCAAACAACTTAATGTCACAAACAACTCTTCATCAGTATCTATTCCTTATATATTTTTTCTAGCTTTATTGAGATGTAATTGACATATAGCATTGTGTAAGTTCGGAGGAGGCAATGGCACCCCACTCCAGCACTCTTGCCTGGAAAATCCCATGGACGGGAGAGCTTGGTGGGCTGCAGTCCATGGGGTCGCTAAGTCGGACACGACTGAGTGACTTCACTTTCACTTTTCTCTTTCATGCATTGGAGAAGGAAATGGCAACCCACTCCAGTGTTCTTGCCTGGAGAATCCCAGGGATGGGGGAGCCTGGTGGGCTGCCATCTATGGGGTTGCACTGAGTCGGACACAACTGAAGCGACTTAGCAGCAGCAGCAGCATTGTATAAGTTTAATATGTACAGTGTGTTGCTTTGATATACTTACATATTACAGAATGATTCTGACTGTAGGGTTAGCTAACACCTCCATCACGTCACATAATTATCTTTTCGTGTGTGTGGTGAGAATAGTTAAGATCTACTCATGTAGTGATTTTTAAATATAAAGCAGTATTATCAGCTATAATCACCGTGCTGCCCAATAGATTCTCAGAATTTGTTCGTCTTATAGCTGGATATGTACCCTTTCACTGACATCTTCCCATTTCCCCGGGTCCACACTTACCTGTTCCTTATATTGAAAGTTATCAGTATAAAGCCAGGAAATTAAGAATAAGTTACACTGTAGGATTACTCTTATCGGCATTAGAAACTAGATTGTTTCTATAAAGATGAGTTTCAGTCTCAGAGACTCTGTCTGGCTATGTTTAAATGATGGTGACTTTCCAAACCATCTGGATGTATTCCGTCCAGATAACTGTTATGAACAGAACTGCCGTATTAGACACTTGACAGTTTGTGGATTTGTGTTTTACTGCTCATATTTTTTGATCCCATATTTACTGGGAAGCCAGTGCATTTTAGGCAGAGGTTTTTGTCTTACATTAGTAGATCACAGGACAATTGAAAGATTTATCACAAGTGGCCTAGTGCTAGATCACTCAACTTTATTTTCTATTTTAATTTTTAACTCTACAAAGTACTTTAACAAATACAATCACATTCATTGTTTATGACAACCTTCTGAGTTGTTATTATTCCTTTTGCAGATGATGGAATGCTTAAGGCCACATTGTTTTTAAATAAAGGTGCCAGAGATTTAACTTGAGTATCATGATTTTAGATTTTCCTCATCCTACCACACTGCATTCTGTGTTATGTTCTATATTAAAGGTCTAAATATGAACTACTCTAAGCCTTAGGAGCAAAACCAGAGTGAAAGAAATGGGAGTATGTATCTGATAAGATTTCTATCACTAATACTAAAGCACTGCTATAGCATTATTTAAATTAAATATTTAAATTATTTAATTGGGATTCCTTGGGCTTCCCTGGTGGTTCAGAGATTAAAGCGTCTGCCTGCAAGGTGGGAGACCCGGGTTCAATCCCTGGGTCGGGAAGATCCCCTGGAGAAGGAAATGGCAACCCACTCCAGTATTCTTGCCTGGAGAATCCCATGGATGGAGGAGCTTGGTAGGTTACAGTCCACAGGGTCGCAAAGAGTTGGACATGACTGAGCGACTTCACTTTCACTTTCAGTTTCTGTTTTCATAGAGGTAGTGCCTCATGTCTTACACCTCTCCTTCATATATTCAAATCTAAGTAAGTGACAGCATGAGGGGTCAGAGGAGGGTGGGTTTTTCCTCTCAAATATTTCTGAGCTGATGCTGTCACAACTATAGGTGAAGAGAAAAGTAATTGAAATGAAATTTGCATAGAGTTAAGAAACTTTTTGGAATCTAGATTCTACAATCTTCAAGTACTGAATATTAAAATAGTAATCATTCAAGAGCCTTTAACTTCGTCTGTCTTGTTTTCAAGCCAGTATTGGATGTGTTTTTTCTTGTAATTCTGTAAATACTTACATTTATGGATTAGGATAAAATCATCTTTGGCTTCTTTGACAACTATTTTTCTGTTATGCCTTTAAAGTTTATGAAATGAGTGACATAGGCAAATAATTTAGAAATACTATGTTTTGGACAAATACTTATCAAATAAAAGCACTGGAACTGCATATGACCAGATTTGACAATTGTGGGTGCTGTTTTAAGTTTTAATTAACATTGGGTTTTAGTTTTGATGCTATAGGAAAAGATTTCCAAGGCTCTGTTTATGCAGAGCTCTTTTATTAGGATCTGATGAATTATGAACAGGATTAAAAATGCCCTTTACAGCATTTTCTTTCTTCCCCTCCTGCTCCTCATGGCTGGCAGTATTTTATTGAATTAACCGGACCAACTCAGCGTCTGAAGAAGCCCGTGTGACTTGCTGGGTGATGTCCTGGGGCCTGTTTCATCCTTCACAGCCTTTCATGGGCTCTTGGTGTTTCGAGTTTAGAGAGAAATTGGTAGGCTATGTTGTTTTGGTGCCTCAGGAGTTTTTATAATAATAGGTGATTGTGTGGATTTTCTTGTTTTGTTTGTCCAAGAGTCCATAGAACAGTACCCACTTAAACCTCAAGAATGCAGATATTATGGTGTGATATTGTCCAAATTTTAGAAATCTTTGAATTGCCTTTTGTGGCATGACCTGCCCTTGTTTTACCTTCTACACCTCTTAACATTTTGTTTAAAAAAAATTCATAATTTGTTCATTCTCTTTATACCTGTTGAATGACAAGCATTCTGCTATCATGGCCTAACTTGCTGAGCCTATTTCCTCTGATCTTCAATCTCATATTTTCTACTTAATAAAGACCTTCACTTGCATAAACTGCTTTAACTGCAGATTCATCGTGAACACTGCTTAAAAGTATGGTCTCCTCCTCAATAGGATGGGCTCCTTCTCCACCTTTTCTGTCTTTCCTCTTGGCGTGGCGGTCTCCTGACTCAGCCACGTCAGGAATATCAGAGATGTCTCTCAGTGAATATTCCCTCTCGCTTCCTTCTATATGCCCTGCTTATGCTGCTTTTGAAATATCTCTTAATTCTGGTGTGTGTGTGTGTGTGTGTGTGTGTGTGTGTGTGTGTTTTCTTTTCTCTCTTTATCTATTTTTGCCTCTGGCCTAGTTAAGATTCTTTTTATCCTGCCTACGTGGCCTGTCTAATCCTTTTTGCTTCTCCTTTCCTGGATCTCACCCCATTTTTGATATCGCCTTTAGAGATAAATGGGCTTTCCTTGTGGTTCAGCTGGTAAAGAATCTGCCTGCAATGCAGGAGACCTGGGTTCAATCCCTGGGTTGGTAAGATCCCCTGGAGAAGGGAAAGGCTACCCACTCCAGTATTCTGGCCTGGAGAATTCCATGGACTGTATATCCATGTGGTCGCAAAGAGTCAGACACGACTGAGCGACTTTCACTTCACTTCACTGCACTTATATATAAATATATAATTAATCTGATCATTTGTATTCTCCTGCTTTAAAATGTTGATTTCCTACTGCCTATTATATAAAATCAAGGTTTTAAAATATGGCATTTGAAGGCTCTGCAGGCCTCATTCCTTGCTCCTTTCCTGGAAATGGGTAACTGCTTGGATAGACTGTAACTTGAGGGGTTGTAACCATTTTCTTAGCACCTTGCATAGTAACTAGTAAGTTGCAAGGATTTAATGAATGCATTCTTTCTGTCTTTTACATTGTTGCATTGTCACTGATATCTTGCTTTTCCTTTTTCACATTATTGCATCCTCAATGTGTTTCTTCACACTTCCAATGCCTGGTGATATCTGAAGCACTGCTGCTATGACAGTAGCAAATCAATGTAGGCAGGGCAAGTATGTCCTCTGGATAGGGAATTATTTTTGACAGGCTAATCTATTTTGAGCCCATTTGTAAAGCTGCCAGTAAATATGAGAACACACAAGGAGAGGTTATCAAAGTCAGTGTGACTAATCAGCAAAGCCTGGTTATGGTTGCTGGTGTGTGTGTGTGTGTGTGTGTGTGTGTGTGTGTGTGTGCATACACGCACACATGCGTGTGTAGATGTGTAAGCAAGGAGGTAGAAATCATTGTGTTCCTTTGGATCCTAAAGTAATGTGCTTCTACCCGTAAGTCATTCTGATTTGACAGAGGAAATTTAGCTTTGAATGATAATCATCAGCAGTAGTTGAGTGGGCTTCTGCTTTGGAGAAGGAAATGGCAACCCACTCTAGTATTCTTGCCTGAAGAATCCCAGGGATGGAGGAGCCTGGTGGGCTGCCATCTATGGGGTCGCACAGAGTCAGATACGACTGAAACAAGTCAGCAGCAGCAGCAGCAGCAGCAGCAGCAGCAGCAGCAGCAGCAAGGATGTAATCAGATTTTGAAATTCCATTCCTAGAAGATATCTATGTGTGTTTGCTAATGGTTGTCAGGCAGGCTTCTAGCTTTTCTTCAGATACTTGCTAAACACAATTTTTTCTATGCTGAAAATATTTTCCTCATATCCCAGTGATCTTTAGATATTCTTTGTCACTTCTTACCTCCTCAAAGTCACTAAAGAGAAGCTTGCAAAGTCCTTTGAATTTTGTAGAAGCTGTATAGCTAGAGTTATAGCTCTTTCAGTTTATTGGGAGGGTATTTTCTACATGGCAAGGAGTGTTAGATGATCTTGGTATTTAAAAGTTTCTTTTGAAAACAACTTCATGTTTTCAACTACAAAATAATATAGTGGTTTAGTGAGTGTGATAATTCACGTATATACTAATAGTTATCAGCATTAGTTGAATAGGATTCAAAGTACTTTAAACTCTTGCCATTTGTCATTTCCCTAACAGTAAAGATTCCTTTCCTAATTCCAACCTTTGTATGTGCAGCTCTTTCTATTCTTCCTGGCAAATTCCTTTTCATTCTTCAAGATTCACTTCAAATGCCCCCCTTTCTAGGAAGTCTTTCTCAACTTCCTTGGACATGTTCCATTATGACAGGAATGAGAAAGTAGAAGTACAAAAAAAGCAGATTAAAAAAACCTAAGAGCAGTAATGTCTATCCTTTCATCCCTCCAGCCAGGAGCTGTTGTCAGGAGTTGGCCAGTTTGTCACAAAAGGGCATAGTCAGAGATTCCAGTCCATCAGGGTTGAACGGCTGCCCAAGATGACTGGCAGTATCTCATATCCAGACACTTGGAAGTCTTTCCTCCCATTCTAATCATGTCATTTCCTCCTTTTTGATAGTTTTTTTTTTTAACTCTTATCATTCTGGTCCTCTGTGAAGAATCAAAGGATTCATGATTTTTTAAAAAGCAGATCTTAAAAAATTACCAATTTACTAGGGGCTTCCTTGCTGGCACAGACAGTGAAGAATCTGCCTGCGATGCAGGAGACCAGGGTTTGAACCCTGGTTCAGGAAGATCACCTGGAGAATGGAATGGCAATCCAGTCTCGTATTCTTGCCTGAAGAATTCAATGGACAGAGGGGCCTTGCAGGCTGCAGTCCATGGGGTCACAAAGAATCGGACATGACTGAGTGACTAACATTGTCATTGTCGTATTTATAACAAAATGATAAGCATTAGGCATTAAATGATAAAATAGGTATTAAATAGTATACTGTATATTTTTTGAAAATATTACTTATGAATAACTTTCATAGATATCAGATTATGTGAAGTAGGAAAATTTGAAGATTAAGGAGGTCCTGAGTCTTTTTGTGGAGGAAGATTTATTTTGGTAAACTTATTCCTCTATTTTTAAAACCTGGATTTCCATATGTGTCTAGCTTTCCCTAAGTCAGAACACATTTGTGGCTAAGTTTGCCTTTCTCCTCCCAACCCCAGCCCCTCTTGCAGGGACCAACTGTTTCTTTAATGGGCTTTACCAAGTTTGTGGGGGCCCATTTGCCCCTCTGTTTCTAGAATTGGTTGGAATCTACTTGGCTAAATTGTAATTCATAGGAAGAGTGCTGTGAAATTTATCTTTTGGCCATGAGGCCATTTAGCAAGTGACTGACTTCCTCTTTTCCAAAACCTAATTAGTGTCCCTGGGAGCATTTCTATGCAAAATACCCATTCACACAGTTCAGCTTGCTCTCTCCTAAATGGAATTTGGAAACCCAATAACTTCAGCAGGTGTTCAGATTACCTACCGTAGACACAGAGCATGAGAGAAAAAATAGCCTCCGGAAACTTCCTTCCTGGTAAGTAGAAGAAATAAGGGTAGTAGTCACACTGCCATTCATACTCGGGCAGCCATTCAGTTCACTTCCCATGTATTTGGCATAGTGCACGTTTTGGCTATTCTATTCCCTTTTGTGATAAACTGGCCAATCACTGAACTGACGCTTGACTGTTGCTGCTGCTGCTAAGTTGCTTCAGTCGTGTCCGACTCTGTGTGAGCCCATAGACAGCAGCCCACCAGGCTCCTCCATCCCTGGGATTCTCCAGGCAAGAATACTGGAATGGGTCGCCATTTCCTTCTCCAGATGCTTGACTGGAGCCGTATATAATCCAAGTGCCTGTTCTGATGTTTTTATCTGCATATATTTTATACTTCGACTTTTCCACTCATGTCACAGTTTAATATGTTTACCAGAATATGAGTCCATTCTGTGAAATGGAAAGCCCATGAAGAGTGTGTAGCCTATACTTGCAAATGTTTTTGTCTCTTGTTTTGGCCCGTTGCGTGGCTTATAAGATCTTAGTTACCCAACCAGGAATCAAACCCAGGCATGTAACAGTGAAAGTATCCAGTCTTAATCACTGGACTGCTAGGGAATTCTCAACATTCAGTATTTTTGAACAATTAAAAATATATACTGCTGTTAGAAATAACTTTGTTCTGTTATACAAATATAGAATGAGTGCTTTAAAATTTTTTTAGTGTGATGAAGCTTTTAAAATCTTAGGCAAGGAAGTAATTTTACATTTTTGTGGATGAATCCTAGATTGGATGCTTATTTTGATGTTGGTTTTTAGAATATTGACATTGCAGTCCTTTCCATCTTTATTTTCAGTGACAGCAGAATCCCAAGTATAAGAGAATGTGATTAATTCATTCACATTGAAGTCATTTAATTGTTCTTTGCCTAACAGCTGCTTTTTATTCAGTACATTGAACATAAAATTCTAGAGTGCTTTTGTGCAATCATAAATTTTAAATGTGAACCATTCTTCCTCTGAAGGCTCATATGCTGTTGTTGCTTTGATTTGTCAGTTTGGTAGAGATTGCCATTGTAGTTGGCCAGGAGGGCATTCTTCTGGGACCAAACTCTTTCTCCAGCTTTGTGTGTCACTATGGTATTTAATATTATGTACCGGCAAAAAGACAGGCGGGAGAAACATCAACAACGTCACATATACAGATGATACCACTCTAACGGCAGAGAGCAAAGAGAAACTAAAGAGCCTCTTGATGAGGGTCAAGGAGGAGAGTGAAGGAGCTGGCTTAAAACTAAATATTAAAAAAACTAAGATCATGCATCCGGCCCCATTACTTCATGGCAAATAGAAGGGGAGAAGGTGGAGGTAGTGACAGATTTCCCCATCTTGGACTCTGAAATCACTGCAGATGGTGACTGCAGCCATGAAGTCAGAAGACAATTGCTTCTTGGCAGAAAAGTGAGGACAAAGCTAGACAGCATGTTGAAAAGCAGAGACGTTACTCTGCTGGCAAAGGCCCGTATAGTCAAGGCTATGGTCTTCCCAGTGGTCACATATGGTTTTAAGAGTTGGACTGTAAAAAAGGCAGAACGCCAAATAATTGATGCCTTCCAACTGTGGTGCTGGAGAAGACTCCTGCGAGTCTCTTGGACAGCAAGGAGATCAAACCAGTCAATCTTAAGGGAAATCAACCCTGAATACTCATTGAAAGGACCGATACTGAAGCTGAAGCTTCAGTATCGCGGTCATCTGATGCAAACAGCTGACTCACTGGAAAAGTCCCTGATGCTGGGAAAGATTGAGGGCAGAAGGAGAAGAGGGCGTCAGAGGATGAGATGGCTGGATGGCGTCACCGTGCAGTGGACATGAACTTGGGCGAACTTTGGGAGATGGTGAGGGACAGGGAAGCCTGGCGTGCTGCAGCCCATGGGGTCACAAAGAGTCAGACACAACTGGGTGACTGAACAACAACTAGCAATAATGAACGAGGGAAAATTGGTTTGACTTGTCATTCCTTAGCTTCTTTTATTTCTAGAACAAATTGGTGAAGTGGAGAAGTCGGGTCACAACAAAGCAGTGACTTGGATATTTTGGGTCAGAAAGAAACAGCTTAATACATTTCCGCTCAACAAATGTATGTTGTCTCTGTAGCACTATGTGGAAAAAGAAGGGTAATTAAGACTTCATTTCTGCCTCTTCTGTTAGGAGACATTAAAGGTTTATAAATAACATATATTTATATTGAAAGTGCCTTGCATAGATTGAAGACTACTATGCCTTAATCTTCTTTTTTTTTTTAAAAATTTGCATGCAAATTCAGCACACTGTAGTTTCTCAGGATATTCTCTGATATACTATAATATTGTGTATAATGACTGCAGTAGTCCTGAGATGGACATCTGGTGTGGGGGGATCATTTGGTTTGGGCCTTTAAGGAAAGGTACTGTAGGTACGAGAAACAGTTCTGACTTCCTAGAATTTAGCAGCCGCTCTTGCCCACACAAGTCAGTGTGGGCCTTGCAGCTAAGAATTAGGCTGCTATAACCTTGGATGCCAAAGGAATAAGCATTCCAAGGAGATTTTTCCCCCTTGCCCCCCGAGGAGATTTCTTTCTTTCTTTTTTTAAAAATAGCTTTCAGTTCAGTTCAGTTCAGTTGCTCAGTCGTGTCTGACTCTTTGCGACCCCATGAATCGCAGCACGCCAGGCCTCCCTGTCCATCACCATCTCCCGGAGTTCACTCAGACTCATGTCCATCGAGTCCGTGATGCCATCCAGCCATCTCATCCTCGGTCGTCCCCTTCTCCTCCTGCCCCCAATCCCTCCCAGCATCAAAGTCTTTTCCAATGAGTCAACTCTTCTCATGAGGTGGCCAAAGTACTGGAGCTTCAGCTTTAGCATCATTTCTTCCTAAGAAATCCCAGGGTTGATCTCCTTCAGAATGGACTGGTTGGATCTCCTTGCAGTCCAAGGGACTCTCAAGAGTCTTCTCCAATACCACAGTTCAAAAGCATCAATTCTTTGGTGCTCAGCCTTCTTCACAGTCCAACTCTCACATCCATCATAAGACTGGGTAAAAGAGATTGTCCTCTCCAATGTGGGTGGGCCTTATTTAATCAGTTGAAGGTATGAATAGAGCAAAAATGCTGACCGTCCCCTGCATAAGACGGAATCCCTCCTGTCTGACCACCTTTGTACTAGGATATCAGCTTTTGTCCTCCTTCCCATTCAAAGTGGAACATCCGTTCTCGAGTCTCAAGTCTGCCAACCTTCCGGCTGGAACTAACCACACCATCGGCTCTCCTGAGTCCCCAGCTTGCCAACTGTGGCTCTTGGGACTTCTCAGTTGTCATAACCATGTGGGCCAATTTCTTAAAATCAGTCTCTCTCCAAATATATCTTGTTTGTTCTATTTCTTTGGAGAGCCCTGACTAGCATCCTTTCAGTAAGACAGATGGTAAGCCACAAAGGGCAAGGCCAACATGGCTGTGGTGAGTGTACTCTTGGAGGTTTGGAGAAGGGGACTGGGGCTCTGGCAGGGAGGATACTCACGAAACAGGACATAAAAACACAGAAACAACTACACTCTCCATATATTGCATGGGTGTAATTTCTCAGCTTTGCTGTGCGTGTAGTATTGTTAAGGAAGTAGTGAAGGGAAAGAGCCTGAGGGTGAAGGCAATTTGGGAGCAGGAATGAGGAGGCCTGGGTCAGATTCCAAGGCAAAGGTCTTGAACAATATAAAATGTGCTGGGTTGGGGAAAATTGCAGAGAAGCAGAGAGGCAGAGAGGGTGAGAGAGGCATTTTGAGAAGAGCACAGAGACAGCATCTCAAAGACTGAACCTTGCCTTCAGCTACTGTCGCTTGCTCCTCTCTTAGAGGTTAAAGTGAAAGTGAAAGTCATTCAGTCATGTCCAACTCTTTGTGACCCCATGGACTATACAGTAAGTCAAAGGCTTTGGCATAGTCAATAAAGCAGAAATAGATGTTTTTCTGGAACTCTCTTGCTTTTTCCATGATCCAGCGGATGTTGGCAATTTGATCTCTGGTTCCTCTGCCTGTTCTAAAACCAGCTTGAACATCAGGGAGTTCACGGTTCACATATTGCTGAAGCCTGGCTTGGAGAATTTTGAGCATTACTTTACTAGCGTGTGAGATGAGTGCAATTGTGCGGTAGTTTGAGCATTCTTTGGCATTGCCTTTCTTTGGAATTGGAATGAAAACTGACCTTTTCCAGTCCTGCGGCCGCTGCTGAGTTTTCCACATTTGCTGGCATATTGAGTGCAGCACTTTCACAGCATCATCTTCCAGGATTTGAAACAGCTTTACTGAAGTATAATTGACATACAGCAAGGAGATTTTTGCTGCTGATTTAAGTTTAATGAATCTGACTATTTTGTGTCAGAAGCAGATAATTTAAGATTTTCCTCGAAGCCTATACCTGGGGCCGTCCCAGTGAGTCTCGTCCCTGTGTGAGCCCTCCAGGTGCCACTGGTTCTTCCTCATCCTGATGGGATTCCCCTGATTCATGACAGCTTTGTTTTCACGTGGGAAGTTTGGCGGGAGACTGTTGTTTATTTTGAGCTTGTTTTTCAAAATAAACTGAGAAGGATCTTTTAAATGATATGAAGAAAGAAGAGTAGCTCGGGTGTCTCAGGATCCTTGGTGATCTCAGGTGGTTTGGGATCCGTGAAAGAAGACAGTTTCAAAAAGAAGATGGCCAACAGACATGAAAGGGGGGAGATGTTAAGGGGGAATAAAGTCAGCGTTGAATTTAGCAATTAGAAATTCCCTGGTATTTTTTTTTTAATCTTATTTTTTAAAAAAATCTTATTTTTTTAAGGGTAGGAAGCAAGATTTATTTGACCACGCCATTCAGCACGTGAGATACTAAGCTCCCTGACCAGGGATCGCACCTGTGCTCCCTGCATTGGGAGTGCAGAGTCTTAATCACTGGACCACCAGGAAAGTCCCTCCCTGGTGCTGTTTTTATATGTGGTGTGTACTGAAACTGTGAAGACTTTCATTTTTTTTTACTTCAGAATAAGACCAAATGCCTAATCACTCATTTCTTATTCTTATTCGTTAAGAGGAACTAAAGAACCTCTCGATGAAGATGAAAGAGGAGAGTGAAAAAAACTGGCATAAAACTCAGCATCCAAAAAACTAAGATCATGTCATCCAGTCCCATCACTTCATGGCAAATAGATGGGGAAACAGTGACAGACTTTATTTCCTTGGGCTCCAAAATCACTGCAGAGGGTGACTGCAGTCATAAAATTAAAAAGATGCTTTCTCCTTGGAAGAAAAGCTGTGACAAACCTAGACAGTGTATTAAAAAGCAGAGACATTACTTTGTGGACAAATGTCTGTGTAGTAAAAGCTATGGTTTTTCCAGTAGTCATGTATGGATGTGAGAGTTGGACCATAAAAAATGCTGAGTGCTGAAGAATTGATGCTTTCAAATTGTGGTGTTGGAGAAGACTCTGGAGAGTCCCTTGGACTGCGAGGAGATCAAACCAGTCAATCCCTAAAGGAAATCAAGTCCGAATAATCATTGGAAGGACTGATATTGAAGCTGAAGCTCCAATACTTTGACTACCTTGATGCAAAGAGCCGATTCATTGGAAAAGACTCTGATACTGGGAAAGATTGAGGGCAGGAAGAGAAGGGAGCAACAGAGGATAACATGGTTGGATGGTATCACCNGATTCCCCTGATTCATGACAGCTTTGTTTTCACGTGGGAAGTTTGGCGGGAGACTGTTGTTTATTTTGAGCTTGTTTTTCAAAATAAACTGAGAAGGATCTTTTAAATGATATGAAGAAAGAAGAGTAGCTCGGGTGTCTCAGGATCCTTGGTGATCTCAGGTGGTTTGGGATCCGTGAAAGAAGACAGTTTCAAAAAGAAGATGGCCAACAGACATGAAAGGGGGGAGATGTTAAGGGGGAATAAAGTCAGCGTTGAATTTAGCAATTAGAATTCACTGGTATTTTTTTTTAATCTTTTTTTTTTTTTTAATCTTATTTTTTTAAGGGTAGGAAGCAAGATTTATTTGACCACGCCATTCAGCACGTGAGATACTAAGCTCCCTGACCAGGGATCGCACCCGTGCTCCCTGCATTGGGAGTGCAGAGTCTTAATCACTGGACCACCAGGGAAGTCCGTCCCTGGTGCTGTTTTTATATGTGGTGTGTACTGAAACTGTGAAGACTTTCATTTTTTTTTACTTCAGAATAAGACCAAATGCCTAATCACTCATTTCTTATTCTTATTCATTAAGAGGAACTAAAGAACCTCTTGATGAAGATGAAAGAGGAGAGTGAAAAAAACTGGCATAAAACTCAGCATCCAAAAAACTAAGATCATGTCATCCAGTCCCATCACTTCATGGCAAATAGATGGGGAAACAGTGACAGACTTTATTTCCTTGGGCTCCAAAATCACTGCAGAGGGTGACTGCAGTCATAAAATTAAAAAGATGCTTTCTCCTTGGAAGAAAAGCTGTGACAAACCTAGACAGTGTATTAAAAAGCAGAGACATTACTTTGTGCACAAATGTCTGTGTAGTAAAAGCTATGGTTTTTCCAGTAGTCATGTATGGATGTGAGAGTTGGACCATAAAAAATGCTGAGTGCTGAAGAATTGATGCTTTCAAATTGTGGTGTTGGAGAAGACTCTGGAGAGTCCCTTGGACTGCGAGGAGATCAAACCAGTCAATCCCTAAAGGAAATCAAGTCCGAATAATCATTGGAAGGACTGATATTGAAGCTGAAGCTCCAATACTTTGACTACCTTGATGCAAAGAGCCGATTCATTGGAAAAGACTCTGATACTGGGAAAGATTGAGGGCAGGAAGAGAAGGGAGCAACAGAGGATAACATGGTTGGATGGTATCACCCACTCAATAGACATGAGTTTGAGCAAACTCATTCAGGAAGATAGTGAAATCCAGGGAAGCCTGGCATGCTACAATCCCTGGGGTCACATAGAGTCAAACACAACTTAGCAACTGAACAACAACAACCAAAATGATAAGATGTCTCTTAGCATGTCCCTAATGAAAAACTGCGTTATTCTTTTTCATTCTTAGGAAAAAAATCCCTTGCTTCGGCCATATTTGAATTCAGAATTACTCCTAGCTAAATTGGTATGTTAATCCATTGTCCTGAAAAATCAGCGACTATCTTTTGAAGTATTTTGTGGAGGGCTGCAGAATCATGGTGATTTAGGATTTTGCGAACTTGATTTCTGTGCTATGTTCTATAATGAAAATATCCACCATGAAGAAAGAAGTCAAAATGGTCTTATCTGAGCAATCATTTGCTTTAGTCAATCCTTTGTAAAGCATCATTTTAACAACATTAACCTGAAAAGTCGTGCACAAATGTAATTTTGGGGATTACTTATACCTTACTAAGTTGGAAGCGTAGGTTTATTTTAATGTATGTTGTGATCACTTAAGTATTGTACTAAGGTACTAACTAAAGTGATTATCTATTGAAAAGCCATACCTGTTAACGGCTCTATCATGCTGTTAAGTATTCACTCGCTAGCAGGTGATGTAAACCAAATTGTGCTATTTTGAATAGACATCTGCTTGCATGGCAGAAATGTTCATATTTGAATATGGAGAATATACTTTTATTCATGAGCATTAAAACAATAAAATATATCTGTCTCCGTGTAAATTTTTGGAGGAACATGGCACAGGCAAGTAAAGCTTGAAGATATAGTCTCTTGACTGTTTTTAACTCCACTCAGAAATACATTTTGCAGTGCCCTTGGGAAGGTTCCCAAAATCAGTGGTGTCAGCACCTGGCTTACTTACAAGGCTAGGTCTTCCCAAGCTTGAAGGGAATGAGGACTTTCATAGCCTGGTTGGTCATGGTTGAATGCTGCCAATAGGTGTCAGTAGCATATTCAAGAGGAGGGTGGAGCTCTTAAACATCATACTTGCTTTTAAGGCAAGATAATAGTTGAAAAATCCTAGGACAAACTAACTTTGTATACTTATGAAAAGGGGCCTTAAAGTATTTTTGGCTTTCATATTAGATTTTCTGATTAAAAATTCTGTGATAATCAATAATAGTCAAACTTTAGTTGGCATTTTCCTTCTACGTATGACTATGGAAGCTTATATGTTAATTTCAAATTATCTTTTTCAAATGGTTTTATTTCCTTTATCATCTCTCTTTAATATTCATTTCTTAATATCTTTATGAGAAAGTAGCTGTTATCTGCATATTATAAAATGGAGGTAATCTGACTTGACCATTAAATTTTTTTCAAATGTAATAAAGCTGTGAAATCACTATGACCCCTAATATTTTATGTTAGAAAGACAATTGTTCTGTATTGAAGATAACAAGGAAACTCTTATGGTGTAGCTTGTGCTGAAATGAGGTTTTCTATAATTCTATTAAATTGTTGTTTGAGTTTAACTTATTTCTTGGGGCAGTTTTGTACTTTATAATATTTTATTATTACTATTTTTTAATCAAATGTGAAATGGAATCTTTAATCATTGTTTTTCTAAATGAAGTCTGTGCTCCTCCTCAAAATGTGAACTATGAACTCTTTTGGACTCGGCAGTTATTGTGAGAGATTTAGAACACTTACGAAAGCTTGAAGCAACCTCTGGAAAAGTAAATTATTATATTTTTGTAAAGCTATACTTATTTCTTACTTCAAATAATTGTATCAAAAGTTATCTCACATTTCATGTGTGTATTGTAGAGATGTAAGACTAAGCGGGTGTATGCTAATAGTTCTGGGTTGAGCATTAAGGCTATGCTCAGTGATCAGCTTAGGAATATAATTATTTTCAACCAAGATGAAAGTTTCATATCTCATGGGTAGCTTCAATGTAAACAAACAAGTCACAACCCAGAAAGATTTACCAGTGGACTATTCTTATATTATTTCTGATACAGATTTATTAATTTATAGCCAAGGGCTCAAAAGCAACAGAGACATTGACAGAACGTTAAGTTCAAGCTAATGTTATAGGTCTCTACACTGATCATGCTGTAAAATAGTCTTTTCAAGGTAGTGATGACTGTGACTAATTAGGAATGCTGGGGGTCCAGAGAATACTCCCATTCCAGCAGCACAGGTGGGTGGATGGATGGGTGGTTGGGTGGCCTTTAGGCTTTGGGCTGTGATTCACTTGGTTTTGAGGGTGAATGAAAAAAATACTTTTTCCTCACTATTTTTTCTTCTTGTGTTCATGGAAGTCTTTTTAAAATTGTATTTTCAGTTTTTTGTTGCTTGTCATTTACTAATATTCAGAGAAGCAAGTGGTTTTTATGGCATGTATGTGCATTATAGGAGTATCTTTTCAAATTCATTATTTTTCTGCATGCTTTGAGCTAGTTTTTTTTTTTATTATAGCTGATGTATATTTCTACATGTACTATGGTTACCTTTATAGGAATTTTTTTCAAATTTATTTTGCTTTGTACAAATTCTTTTGCTGTCATTTTGTATATGTGGTCTCTAGAAATTCATTCAAATATATTTTATATTATGTTGTTTTGTTAGTTGCTAGTATCATCTGAAATATGGTACCATTATTTGCTATTACATGCATGATATGGGATTTTATTTACCAGTAATATTATTATGCTTTTTTCCATGCTAAGTATCTGTTTATTTAAAACACTTAAAAATAACTTTGTGATCGCTTCTCGGCCTTTTGGCTAAGATCAAGTGTAAAAATAACTTTGTGGTGCTATTCCTTATTTTTAGGTTAGTAGACTGTAATTGCATATCTTGAACTTGATATTTCCAACTGGATTCTAGCTTATAGTATACAAACAAAACAATCACTTTCCTCATACAAAATCACACTTTAAAGTCACTCTCAATACATATATTATAAAAATAATTTTATAAATTGTTTGCCCTGGTTCCTTGTAACTTTGGGATTCTTCAGAGGAACAACCAACTATATGTATGTATGCATGTGTGTGTGTGTGTGTGTGTGTGTGTATTTGAGGGGGTGGGTGGGAGGAGGAGAAGAGGGGAGAGAGAGAGAGATGAGTGGATGTGGCTGCCCTGGGTTATTTCCCATGTGGCAACGATTTGTTTGAGCTGGGTGGCAGCTGCTCCTTTTAGCTCTACTCCTTTTAGTATAGCACTCCAGTTTGCTATTTGTAGCCCACTCAGCTAACCTCAACCCATTCTTTCAGACTTAATATAAACTTAAACTTGAGCGATAGATTTTTTTTAAAGTCATTATAATTGAAGTAGTCTTCTTGCTTCTTTTCTCTGCCATCTTGTTTTGGCAATTCTTTCCATTTGGGATCTCTTTCCCTGTTGAAAATCTGCCACATCCTTCTGTGATCAATTCCATCTTTGCAGAAAAGCTCTTCTAACTTCATATGATTGAAAATCTGGCTTGATACGGAATGAAGCAAAAAAGGGATTTGCTTGCTAGGAACTAAGAGATGTCTCCTTTGGCATTGCTAAATCTAGAGGCTCAAGAGCTATCGTGAAGATCTGTTATCTCTCCATTGCTAGACTCTCTTTCCATGGGATACCTCCATTCTTGGACAGGCTCTTACCTTTTGGTGGCAAGACATTGGTTGCAAGCTATAAGTTTTCATCCTCCCAGCTCCAAATCCAGCATGGGAAAGAACTTGTTTTTTTGGTTGCTTAAGAAAAATTCCTAAGATTAGTGATGATTGTATCTAATTAGCATGGCTTGGATCAGGAGTGAGTTTTTGAACCGTTTTCTGTAGCCAGGGGGATGTAGTGTTTTTTATTTACTCAGCCTAGGTCACCTCCCACCCCTGAAGTTAGCTTCATGGGAGCAGGGAGAGAGACAATCGGGAAGAGATGATTACCGGAGGAATATGGGTATGAAGGCTGGATGACAAAAATGGTATATACCGTCCCCTTCCTTGGTTGCCCTAATGCAGATTCTTTGTCCCTCTGCTAAACTTCTCTGATACTGATGTTCAGTGGCACATATAATATCCTGCTTTGTATTATAGTCATTTGTTTATTCACTTATTTGCCAGACATTTATCTGATGCCATTGATTATGTAGGTATTGACCAAGAAGATGAAAATAGGAAGATAAAGGAGACTCATCAGTTGCCCTTGGAGAATTCACAATACAATGTGTATCATTTGTTTGCCAACTGGATTGTAAAGCTGAGGGTATATCAGAAATATTACTGTGCTCCCTTGTAGCACGTAACATAATATTTTCCACAAAATAGACTCCTGATAGACAGTAGAAATTTCGTGCATACAGCTTACTAGTAGTCTTATTACTTTAGACTTGCTAGATGAGTGAGTCTCAGTTTGTGACCATTTTGTTTGTTTCATACCTGAAGAGCATTCCCATTGTACCTGTGTGCTTCTTCCTGACTGGCAAGAAGTGTGGTCTCTCTTGGTCAGATTGCTATGCTGCTCGGAAATTCTCGTGTCACAGTTACTTGTTGGTTTATCTTGGCTCCTGTAGTAGAATGGGATATTCCCCAGGGCAGTGAATTGCTTAATACATGTTTATGGATTTCCTTCTGCTGAATGATGGAAATGTATGTGCTTTGATCATAGGAAACAGTTTCAGTTCTTTTTTGCATTATCTCTTTATAGTTTATTTTTTGTTCCTAAGACTTTGTTTAGATTTTCCCCTCAAGTTCTCATTTATGTTTAACAGGTAGATTTGGGTTTTTTTCTTCATTTGGTGCTTTTTATATGTACAATTTGAACTGGTATTATTTTAATGCCTGTCACAAATTCAGAGTTGGTATTAATAATCACAGAGGACTTAGATCTCTGGAATACTAAAACTGTCTTTAGGATGAATATTATTACAGAGAAAAAAATGAATTCTACTGACTGGTTGTGTGTTTTCTGTTATTCAATCTGAAGTTAACATCCCTTGTTTTTATTTTTTCTGCAGTAAAATTCAGGCTTTGATTCCCTGAGGTCTTTGTAATTGCCACTGAAAGAAACAAACTTGGTGTGCTTTGAGAAGGATAAGAGCCAACATCGAATATTGGCCATATATGAGGCACTGTTCCTTGCATATATTATCTCTTAAATCTTCCCAACAATTTTATAGGGGTAATACTATTATTACTCCTGTATTGTAGGAGAAAAACTGAAGCTTGAAAAGGTGAAGGAACCTCCCCAGGGTCACATAGCAAGTCACTGAGAGTATTGGGCTCCTAAACCATGTATCTCTGATTGCAGAGCCCGTGGTGTAAGTACCTGGGCAGCACAGGGACATGTAAACCCCAATTCATACTTTACCACCCATGTCTCTCTCCTACCACCTTGAAGGTTGAAAGCATCTTCATGCTGGTAATATATTAAACATTTGCTGAACTAATTTTTTCACCAGTATTCCCAAGAAGACAATTTTGTGTATTTCTTTTCATCTCTTGTGTAATAACAGTGGTAGACTATAGATAACTACCTAGCCAGCACATTATCTTTCATTTCTCTAAGTATCTCTCATCATTTGACACAACTGGAGTGGGTTGCCATTTCCTTTTCCAGGGGATCTTCCCAACCCAGGGATCGAACCTGGGTTTCCCACATTGGAGGCAGATGCTTTAACCTCTGAGCCACCAGGGAAGGCCGTCATTGTCTATAATATATGCAAATATGTATTTTTCAACTGTGATAGTAGATGTAATCACTTATTTCAAACACTTGTTCAAGTGATTTAAATGTTTATTTGCATTATAAAGAAAATAATAAAAGTGCAAACCAAATTCAAGTGCTCCAGAAACCCTACCTCTTAGAGACCAGTTTTTCCATCATTTCGTAGATGGTGTTGGGTCTACATCTGTATCTATATCTAACATATACACTCTAACATATACACTCCCGCATGCACACCATATGTAATTTTCTTTTAATAGTCATATACTGCTCCATGATATGCATGCATGCTAAGTTGCTTCAGTCACATCTGACTCTGTATGTCCCTGTGGACTGCAGTGTGCTAGGTTCCTGTGTCCATGGGATTCTCCAGGCAAGGATACTGGAGTGGGTTGCCATGCCCTCCTCTAGGGGTCTTCCCTACCCAGGGATCAAACTTGCATCTGTTCCATCTAACCTGTATTCGTAGGCAGGTTTTTTACCACTAGCAACACCTGGGAAGCCCATTCCATGGTATGAAATACGTCAAAATGTATATAACTAGTACTCTTTTGAAGGTATTTCAATTTATTTTTTTATTGCATGAAATATCAGTATATGTAAATGTTTACATAATAAAATTGTTTTTTTTTTT
>SJYX01014792.1:3902-20049 GCA_006410675.1 Oreotragus oreotragus | reverse complement strand
CAGTTGGTAAAGAATCCACCTGCAATGCAGGAGGCCCCATTTCAATTCCTGGGTTGGGAAGATCCAGTGGAGAAGGGAAAGGCTACCCACTCCAGTATTCTGGCCTGGAGAATTTCATGGACTGTATAGTCCATGGAGTTGCAAAGAGTAGGACATGACTGAATGATTTTCACTTAATCTCCATAATCTTTAAAAACAGTAAACAAAAGTATATAGCCTGTGCAAGCTATAGTTGTTATTTACATTGTTAATATTTTGTTTGAATTTAATAAAATTTAAGATACTAGATTTTAAAGTTTTCTTTAACATTAACTGTTATTTTGAAAAGGTGTCTTTAGCCAGTTCTTTTCAGGGAACCTGGGGACATGTTCTGTAATTTTATTTTTAAAAAGGTAGAGGCAAAATATGACATATAGAAAATTTGACTACAGATAGTTTTCAGGACTATGTTTAAGAAAGCAAGCGAGTTATTTTGTATATAAATAGTTATGTTTGTAAAAATCGATGGTATTACATATAAGTATATATTATAATATTATATATAAAGAAATATATTACCAAAATTAAGTTATTTATGATTCTGCACTGACTGTATAAGAAAAGAGCTGGCCAATGAGCAGGAAAATTTCTTCAGGAAATTTTCTATGCATGTTGATTCTTTCTAACAAAGACAGTTTATTGTTGTAGTAGAGGGAGTGCAGATTTTTATTCTAGTTGTCTTTGCGGACATTGAGTATGTATATGCTATTCTGTGAAATCGTTACAAGTAGAAAAGGAATGCTTTGTTCACTGCTGAGGTTGTGGGGGAAAAGTTACGATTTCTTGGATTGTTGTAGAAACAAATATTAAAAAGCTCACAGGAGAGAAAATCTATATGATTTTCATAGTCACGGCTGAGGCTTTGCTGACTTTGTAGAAATTGTCCCTGTGTGCTTAAGCAGTCTGCGTGTCCAGACTTCAAAATGGTCTAATTAAAAACAGTAACTTTCTTTCTTTCTTTCTTTTTTTTTTTTGTTTAGAATCAATTTATTTTGAATATGTCCTTCTGATATTTTCTAGATAAAAGTAGAAGGGTAAATCATCCAAGGATGTCCTGGATTTAAAAATACAGCCCCCGCAACCCCACAACAAATAGATGTACACATACACACAGAACAAAACACTGAAATGAAACCCTTGAGCTTTCTGTGAGAAATTTAGTCTTTATAATTCATACTTCCCTTGAGGATTGATTTTGTTCTGCTTTTGATGAATTCTGACTTTCTGGTTCCATGGCTGTCATCTCAGTTGTTTAATGATTTATTTTTTTGTACCCAGAGAATTGAGTTTTCCAGATAATATAGCTATACCTTGTGTTGGTGTCAAGGTCAAAATGTTTTAATTTTATTGATGGAGCTCATTGTAACCTGAGGGTCTCTTGCTGTGTATTTAAATCCTGTCATATCATCTAAAAATGGTCATATCTTGGCTTTTGGTCCAGCAGATACTTTTATTAAATTCCTTGACTACATCTAGTTTACTTGTCTTTGAGAGCAATATAACGGAATTCTACCAGCGTCGTGATTGCAAATAGATTGTTACTATGGCAACCTGACAGTTTTTAATATTAGAATTTTCTTGTTAAAGCAAAACTTACGACATTGGGGACCTTCCCCTGACTGTAATAACTTTATGGTGTCTCTTACAGTTGGCAGTACCCTGTGTCTGCTAAGAAAACTCTAATTCTTTAGCAAGGAAACCATTCATTTAAACACTTCATTTGCTCATCAACCCCTCAGCTACTGTGTTAGGAAGACTTATACTTTCTCAACTTATACTTTCTCCCTTTCTTTGGTGTCAGGTCTTCTAGAGTTGGCACCAGTGAGATTTGTAAGAGACACTAAGTAAAGAGAATCACAGTATTGTACCTGACACCAAAGACTTTTGCTGTCAACCAACTGCATGAGTGGTCTTGGGAAAATGGATTCCCTGGGACAGGTTTTTAAAAATGATAAGTGGGAATATTAATTCTTGTCTTGTTTGTCTCGTGGATTTATTTTAATAGAGTGAAGCCTGAAATATTAATGTTTTTTATTCATAGTGAATAATGGGTTTATGTATTATCTCATGTAACTCTCATAGTAACCCTCTGTGAAATAGATATTTTACTCTCATTTATGTATGAAGACATTTATAAGCAGATAGCTTAATTGATTGGCACATAGATTTCACAGCTAGTAAATGTCTAGGTGAATTTGGAATCAGTTCTTTTTCTAGTTCCATTGCTTTCCCTGCCAATTCTTGTGCCTTCTATGGTAGCCGGCATGTAGCTGACTCTGGATATTTGTTGAATAAGTGAATGCTGAACTGAATACTTCTTGGAAATACAGGCTTCAGGAAGACTGACCGCTTACTGATAAGCTAAATCTGGACTAGTCAAGAAATTAGAAATTAGTAATTTTTCAACAAGGTTGGCCCGATTTGTTTCTATACCTTTCTTTATAATATCTCATTCATTAGGCCTTTATCAAACTTTGTGAATGACACTATGTGCCAGGGACTCATGTATGCAGAGATGAGTAAGACAGACTTAGTGAGTGGTCTGGGTAGTCAGACCCTGTGGAGGGTATATGAACTCCTCTAAGAATATGTGATATTTCTATCAAGATAAGTTATTAAGGCCTGGAGACTGTTCCCTTCTTTGAGCCTTTATTAATACTTAAAAATAACAAGAACTATATTACTCTGAAGTTCTGAGTAAGTTTAATTTGTCATAAACTCTTCAGGTTCTACAGCTGTTATACCAGTTGAAAGTGAAAGAAAGAAAGTGAAGTCGCTCAGTCGTGTCCGACTCTTTGTGACCCCACGGACTGTAGCCTATCACGCTCTTCCGTCCATGGGATTTTCCAGGCAAGAGTGCTGGAGTGGATTGCCATTTCCTTCTCCAGGGGATCTTCCTGACCCGGGTCTCCCCCATTGCGGGCAGGCGCTTTACCGTCTGAGCTACGAGTCGTGTCCGACTCTTTGTGACCCCACGGACTGTAGCCTATCACGCTCTTCCGTCCATGGGATTTTCCAGGCAAGAGTGCTGGAGTGGATTGCCATTTCCTTCTCCAGGGGATCTTCCTGACCCGGGTCTCCCCCATTGCGGGCAGGCGCTTTACCGTCTGAGCTACGAGAGAAGCCCAATATACCGGTTGAGTCAAGCCAAATTATTATTTGTTCATCTTACATTCTTTGAAAGTCACTGAGTGCCTGCCATGCTTGCCTTATAAACGATTGGTTTATTCCTTCAAATATGAGAGTCACAGTACTGCCTACTGTTCACAGGGGGCTCCTGCCCTTAGAGCACATGGGAAGGGCATTACCCCCAGGCTGTAGGTGCCTCGGGAGGCTATGGGAAAGTCTTTCAGTGTTCAGTGTTAGCTGCTCCTTCGTGCCTGACTCTGCAACCTGTGGACTGCAGCCCACCAGGCTCCTCTGTCCATGGGATTTTCCAGGCAAGAATACTGGAGTGGTTTGCCANGCATTACCCCCAGGCTGTAGGTGCCTCGGGAGGCTATGGGAAAGTCTTTCAGTGTTCAGTGTTAGCTGCTCCTTCGTGCCTGACTCTGCAACCTGTGGACTGCAGCCCACCAGGCTCCTCTGTCCATGGGATTTTCCAGGCAAGAATACTGGAGTGGTTTGCCATTTCCTTCTCCATGGAAAAGTCTTTGCAGCTAGATAAATTTGGGACAAAAGTTGTCAGTCAGAGAAGTAGTATATGTCAAGGCAAGATATAAACGATGTTGTTTTTAGGAAACTGCTAAACAATTCAGCGTGGGCAGGATGTAGGAACTTGCTTAGAAATGAGGCTAAAGATAGGCTGGAGCCAAGGAGTTGGGCCTTATCTTGAAGGAGAACATCTATATATATATATATATATATATTTTTTTTTTTTCTTTTTAGCTGCTCTGGGTCTTCGTTGTGGCACATAGGCTTTCTCTAGTTGTGGGCCTTGCAGACTTCTTTTATCATGGCACACAGACTTCTTGCTGGGGCTTGCAGGCTCTTTAGTTGTAGCACATGGGGTTAATTGTGCCATAGGCGTATGGGATCTTAGCTCCCTGTCCAGGGATCTAACCCACGTTCCCTGCCTTAGGAGGCAGATTCTTATCTGCTGGACCACCAGGGAAGTTCCCATTTACGTTGACAAGGGACATGGGATTTGGTGAGTAAGATGTGTGCTTCAGAAGCTCTTTCTGTCTCAGTTTGGAGGATGATGGGAAGAGAGTAAAGCTGAGACCAGAAGACTGCTACTGTTACCAGGTCAAGAAACGACGTGGTCCTGTACTGTGGCAGTGGCAACTGTGGCCACGAGAAGGGAAGAGGGAAGGAAGGAGAATGTTTTTGAGAAGGTGGAATTGCTAGCACTCAGAAGCTGCCCACTGTGCAGGTTAGAAAGAAAGGAGTGAGGATGCCCATGTTTCTAACGTGGCATGCTGGGGAGAGAGTGGTAGTGCCCTAGAAAGACAATGAATACAGCCTGGGGAGTTGAGAATAGGAAAGAGAGGAAGTGGAGAGGGAGTTGCCTATATAGATCATTAATTTCACTTTGGATGTGTTGAGTATGAGATGTTTCTGGGCTCTCTGGGTGGATGTATTCATCAGGAAACTGGATATATGCAGCTGAATCTCAAGAACAATTTGGGTAGGAGATTGAGACTTGAGAATATAGTATATATCCTCAAAAATATAGAGAGGACTGCTTATTCTGTGGAGGTACAAATACTACAGGGACATGGTGGAAACAATGAAAACAGTAAGCGTATGGGTGGAACTCTGTGGAACAGGAATATTTGCGAGGCTGATTGCGTGTGTGTTCAGTCATGTCCAGCTCTGCAACTCTATGGACTTCAGCCTGCTGGACTTTTCTGTCCATGGGCTTTTCCAGGCAAGAATACTGGAGTGGGTTGCCATTTCCTTCTCCAGGGGAATCTTCCCAACCCAGGAATCGAACCTACATCTCTTGCAACTCCTGCATTGCAGGAGATCCATTGCATTACAGGCAGATTCTTTACCTGCTGAGCCAACAGGGAAGCTCCCATTTAAGAGACTAGCTGAAAAGAAAGAGAAGCCAGGTATGGTGACTGATTAAGAGGAAAAGGCAGAGGAAAACCTAGAGAAAAAAATGTCATAGAAACCACGGGAGAAAAAGACATTTCAAGATTGAAGTCCACAGTCTCATGCTGTAGAGAAGTCAATTATGATGAAAACGAAAAAGTGTTAATTGATTTCAATGGTAAAGAATCCTTTAGTGGTTAGAGTGATGAATGCTGAATCTTTTTGTGAATTTTGGCTACAAATAAAAATAAATCAGATGGTAGTTAAAAAGGCAATGCAGTTTTTTGGTTCATTGGTTGGTTGGTTTAAAGAGATTTGAGCTTGGATGCATATTTAAAGGTAACTGGGGTAGATGATCATTGGTGATGAAGTGAGGTTTCTGAGGTGAGAGCAAAGGGATTAGCCTAGAGTCCTGGGGAGAGACATTTCCCTCCTGAGACTATAGTGGGTTGTTCCACTGTGTATGCTAGAAGACTTACCAGGGTGGCCTCACCAGTTGGAGAGCCTTAAAGTGTCCTATATCCTCAAAAGAGAAATACATGTGCATCTGCCCCTGGAGAGGGAAATGGCAACACACTGCAGTATTCTTGCCTGGGAAATTGCATGGACAGAGGAGCCTGGCGGGCTACAGTCCATGGGGTTGCAAAATTAGTAACTAAACAACAACAATGCCCACATTATACTATGTTATATTATTTTGACCTCACAGTCCTCTAATTTTTTTAAACTCACCTTCAGATAATAGCTTAATATAACTCACAGTGTAATGATAAATTTACCTTGACCACATTTATATTAAAGTACAGACTGGTTCCAAATAGGGAAAGGAGTACGTCAAGGCTGTATATTGTCTCCCTGCTTATTTAACTTATATGCAGAGTACATCATGAGAAACGCTGGTCTGGAAGAAACATAAGCTGGAATGAAGATTGCCGGGAGAAATATCAATAACCTCAGATATGCTGATGACACCACCCTTATGGCAGAAAGTGAGGAGGAGCTAAAAAGCCTCTTGATGAAAGTGAAGGAGGAGAGTGAAAAAGTTGGCTTAAAGCTCAACATTCAGAAAACGAAGATCATGGCATCCGGTCCCATCACTTCATGGGAAATAGATGGGGAAACAGTGGAAACAGTGTCAGACTTTATTTTTTTGGGCTCCAAAATCACTGCAGATGGTGACTGCAGCCATGAAATTAAAAGACACTTACTCCTTGGAAGAAAAGTTATGACCAACCTGGATAGTATATTCAAAAGCAGAGACATTACTTTGCCGACTAAGGTCCGCCTAGTCAAGGCTATGGTTTTTCCTGTGGTCATGTATGGATGTGAAAGTTGGACTGTGAAGAAAGCTGAGCGCCGAAGAATCGATGCTTTTGAACTGTGGTGTTGGAGAAGACTCTTGAGAGTCCCTTGGACTGCAAGGAGATCCAACCAGTCCATTCTGAAGGAGATCAACCCTGGGATTTCTTTGGAAGGAATGATGCTAAAGCTGAAACTCCAGTACTTTGGCCACCTCATGCGAAGAGTTGACTCATTGGAAAAGACTCTGATGCTGGGAGGGATTGGGGGCAGGAGGAGAAGGGGACGACCGAGGATGAGATGGCTGGATGGCATCACGGACTCGATGGACGTGAGTCTGAGTGAACTCCGGGAGATGGTGATGGACAGGGAGGCCTGGCGTGCTGCGATTCATGGGGTCGCAAAGAGTCGGACACGACTGAGCGACTGAACTGAACTGAACTGAGTCTTTTGGAAGCACTCTAAGGTGCCAGTGAACCATTGCTGCTGCTGCTAAGTCACTTCAGTCGTGTCCGACTCTGTGTGACCCCATGGACTGCAGCCCACCAGGCTGCTCCGTCCATTGGGTTTTCCAGGCAAGAGTACTGGGGTGGGGTGCCGTTGCCTTCCCCCAGTGAACCATTAGTAAATACCAAAGTACATAGTATGTGTAGAGGTGAATGATTTGTTGTACAAAATGGCAATCAACATAGCTCAGAAGTGGTCTGCTAGTTCTGAGACTCTTGATGAGGTTGCCTGTAAGACCGTGGCCCCGTCACTGTCTTGAGGGGGTGATATGATGTAGTTTAGGGATTCACACTCCATTCCTGGTGAGGAGCTGCAGGTTGGCCTTATAGTTGCCACCAAGTATAAAATTAGTGTCAGATGTGATCTGGTTTGTCTGCAGTGGGCATTCCTAGTATAGATGCAGTGAGAAAGGCATTTTACCAACTGTGGCAGCTAGATTGTTGTTGTTTGTAATCCTCCTCGATTTTACCTGCAAGTTTTCTCAACTCGTGCCTCAGTTTTCAGTCTTCACATCAACTAAATTTATTTTCTTGAAGATGGTTATCTCATGACTTCTTTCCTTACGTTTTTCAGTTCCCCTCACCCCTGCCTGATCTCCCTCTGTCTTTGCTCAGTCCCTGATAAGAATGCAGACTGCTAGTTCTGCGAGACCTTTTAACCCCTGAATGATCTCAAGAAGTAGGTTGACAATACCTGCTCACAGTATTTTAAGAAAGACTTGTAACTGTCATACCTTTTACCGTGTCGTATGGTGTATTACAGCACATAGCTGCAAAAATTACATTGCAGTGTGCTGGAGTGACTTGTATGTTGGAGTGGATTTTTATTAGCCTTACATTTGCCCATATAGAGATCATGTCTGCCTAGTATGTGACAGTTATAGCAAGCTCAAGGTCCAGACATATTGGATTAGTTGTGGGAGATTGTCATGACTCCTTTACGACCTACCTGTATGATAATCAAATTCATTTTTTTCCCAAGACCAATATTTTCTTCTTTCTATGATAATTAGCTTTCTCATTCTGCAAGTTAACTGTGATAATAAATAGTGACTACTTGGCATGTTTTCTCAAGTATGAAAATAAAGGCTTATACTTAATGTGTAAATTACAGCTGAACATAGGTCCAGACATATGTTTATTAGTGTTGCTGAAATCACTGGGACTTCTTGTCAGTGCTGTTGCAAATGTTCCCAAAGGGCCTTCAAGTTGCTTCGTTTTTTGTCTCCTATAAGTAAAATAAATACATTTTAATTTGCATGAATTTCAGATTTATTTATCCCTTTATTTGGAGGTCCAAATATAAACAGCAACAACTAGTACTGAGGAGTCCAGATGCTGCCCTGGGCTTGTTAGATGCCTCATGGTCTCTAAACATTTGGTCTAGTGTTTCTGGCTAAATGCCAGGAGCAAATTATACTTTCTGTGCAACTGTTAGCTTACTGCCTCCCTTCTCAGAGCATGATCTGCAAAGTGTACTCATAAGACATCAAATTTGAATTGTAAATTTGTGTGTGAATATTATTTTACAAGTAGTCAGAAAAGAAACCAAAGGGGAACATTTTTGTAATTTGTTAGCAAGCTGTACACATAATTTATAGCTGATGCTCTTTTTGACCATATCATCATCAACATTCTGTAGGATATAAAAACACCAATATTCTCAAAGCTTTCTTTCTTTGTATTATGTATTAAAATTGCTTTATTAATTTCCATATTTTCTGTTGTACTTAAAAGCTTTCTTAATTGAATCGTCGTGAGGTAACAAATAGTCTAATTTTTTAAACAGGGGAAATTAGATATTTTTTAATGTGGAAAGCTGCCTGTCTAAAAAGAAGTATATAACCTCAGAGATTTAATATTACTTTTCTTTCAACTGTTCTGTATTTGATGATAGGATAATTGATGATTAAGATGCCAGGTTGGTAAATTATGAAAATTGTGCATCTCACGTGTTTTTATTTCAGAATAAAGCCAGCTTCCCCCCACCCCCCAATCTGGACAAAGGAAAAGATAAACTTGGAAAAAAGAATGCTGCAGAATTTTCTTTATTTATTTTGCGAGATTTATGTACTTTGGCTCCTTCTGTTGAGATAGTCCTGGTATTACTTATTGATAGTACGAAAACTGAGCTCCAGACACTTGAAAGAAAAGCAGTGAAATGAAGGGCATCCGATGGCTATGGGCTTCAGAGTGTGTTGGTGTGTCTGAAATTCTCACCCCCTGAGTTAAAGTCAAAGTGAAGTCTTGAAGTTTCTTATAAGCCCATTTTTAATTTAGACAAGGTTTTGTTTTTACAGGTGCACTTCATTTGTGAAGAAACTTCCTGTAGAAAAGTCATACCTATGGAGTTTATAATTTAAGAAATTTACTTTTGCCTTCTGGAAGCTTTTGCTCCCTCCCTTGACGAGTTTCCTCTCTGCTCACATACCAATATAGTTAACTTTACTCTATTGCCTTTTCTTCTAGAACCGTGTCAATCGCTGAAGTTTTGAATATCGTTCAAGTATCCCCTTTAAGTATGGAAGAACACACTTTTGGTCACCAAGGAGATGGCTTCTTTAAGATCAGTGTACTTAATTTTATTAAGTTATCACTGTTTTCTCCCCATAGGCCCACATACCTACTGTGATAAACACCCAAGTGATTCCCATCATCTGCATTGATAGTTGGGAAATTATTTTGAACAGAGTGGCTCCCTCTATCCATAATATTTGCAAATGGCCTCAACTGAGGGAAACTTCCGTAACTGAATTCTTCCATGTAACCAGGTCACCCTTGTGTGTTGCTTTGATTTCCTGTTGGTGATTCTATGGCCTCTTGTAGTCACATAAAATCCCTGCCAACTACTAGCAGCTGTGAACACATTTACTGAGCATTTTCTATGTGCTCTGAACTGTGCTCAGCACTTTACTTGCATTATTTTGTAAAAGACCTATTTGAGATCAGGGTCATTGGGAGGGTAGATTTGTGTACACTGTTAGATCTGCAAAGAAAGTATAATGTCAAGGAATAATTTTCAAGAAGTTAGAACTTGAGTCATAGAAATGCAGACTAAAGTGTGTCAATGATTTATTAACTTATTAACAAGGAAACCAATAGGGTTACTGCTGGTTCCAACATTTATATATATATATATATATATATGAAATATGTTATATATATTGATACATGTTCATATTTTATTTACATATATATGCATGTGTTCATGCTTACTCGCTCATTAGTATCTGACTCTTTGTGGCCCTTTGGACTATAGCCCGCCAGCTTCCTCTGTGTCTGAGCTTTCTCANTCAACAATTTTATATATATATATATATATATGTATATATATATATGAAATATGTTATATATATTGATACATGTTCATATTTTATTTACATATATATGCATGTGTTCATGCTTACTCGCTCATTAGTATCTGACTCTTTGTGGCCCTTTGGACTATAGCCCGCCAGCTTCCTCTGTGTCTGAGCTTTCTCAGGCAAGAATACTGGATTGGGTTGCCATTTCCTCCTCTAGGGCATCTTCCCTACTGAGGGATCGAACCAGCATCTCCTGCGTCTCCTGCATTGCAGGTGGATTCTTTCCCCACTGAGCCATCAGGGAAGCCCACATATATGCATGCATTTATAAATACATATATAGAATAAGATTTATAGGTTGGAGATGAAACTGGTAATGTATCTACAGGCAGTAATAAAACTATAACATATAGTCTTTTTCTTCAAGAGTAGTTTATGTTTAATTTTTCTCCTGGTTGGTTTGCTATTTTATTTAAGTATTGATATGCTAAATGTAAATGCTTAACATTAATCTGATGCAAATACCTCCTTTTGTCATTTTTAATCAATTGTTAGAAACTGGACTGTCGTGAATGGTGTATTTGAGGTTGTGTATAATCATAATTGCCATGGAGTCTGAAATCTGAAATGTCCCCTGGTCTTTGTTTATGACTCGACAGTGTGGAAAGTGGGAGATATAAACCCTAAAGATATGGCAAGTAGGGATCCTTGTCGATTTCTGTGAGTGCTTGTAGGCTCTATGTACAAATGGGCTTGTGCTTTTGATGTCATAGGTATGGCAATTTTATGTTCTTCTGGTCTTGCAGAAGCTGGTGTCATTTAGGGACCAATGGGGCAGAATATTGCAGTTTGGATCAAATTGTTTAATTTGAGACCTCTAGTTACCCAAAAAAAGGACGTAATCGTAAATACATGTGAACGGGAACTTCAGTTGTGTGTGAGGAGGGGAACATTTCCTGAAGTGCTGATTATTGACAAGAAGGGGAGAGGGAGGGTGAGATGGACTCCTCTAACACATTTAAAGCCCAGCTTAGCTAGAGTGAGGATTCTGAGGTCCTATCTCTTTTTTCAAGTTGAAAATCAAAGGCAAGACTTTAGGAGGGAAGTAATATAGGAGTTGTAATAACAGTTACAGCCTATGCTTATTGAATATTTGCCTACCATGTAGTATGCTAAGCTCTTTGCATGTGATAGTTTGGTTTTACAAAGATAATCTTATTAAATTTGATTTAGAAAAGTAGGAGACTTGCCCATGATTTCAGTTGTGGCCCTTCAGTCTGAATCCAGGGCCCATAAGCCAGACCATTGTTTTATATTCTTTGTATTCTGCACTGTTGTTGAGTAGAAAAACCCTATTTCTTCTGTCTGTTTTACTGTACCAGGGAAGGTGCAGGAAGAGGGGGTTAAATTCCAGTTCTTCTTAAGAAATGATTTTACTGTAGTGGTTTGGTGTAGGGTAGGATGGCATAGCTGGAGAAGGAAATGGCAACCCACTCCAGTGTTCTTGCCTGGAGAATCCCAGGGACAGGGGAGCCNAGGGAAGGTGCAGGAAGAGGGGGTTAAATTCCAGTTCTTCTTAAGAAATGATTTTACTGTAGTGGTTTGGTGTAGGGTAGGATGGCATAGCTGGAGAAGGAAATGGCAACCCACTCCAGTGTTCTTGCCTGGAGAATCCCAGGGACAGGGGAGCCTGGTGGGCTGTCGTCTCTGAGGTTGCACAGAGTCGGACACGACTGAAGCGACTCAGCAGCAGCAGGATGGCATAGCAAGTATTGACAGTGAATCTAGGCTTATTTGTTCCTGTTTGGGGAGAGAGATTCACCCTCAGTTTCACCTTAAATTGTTAGCAACCATAGCAAACCAGATTCATGTATAATATTTTCTAGGCAGTTTTTGTTGACTGTTTAGTTATTTTAGTCATGAATACATTTCTTCCGTTTTCCCCATAACATATGTTGAAACAGAAGTCTCATCTGCTAGAAGCAGTATTAAAAGTGCTTACATAACAATAATGTTGATACACAAGATCATTTGTATCCAAACAAAGAAGTTTAACCACTGTACTTCATTTATCTTCATCTGTCCCTAAGTGGCAAGAAAAGAGGTGCTGAAAAACAAGAGGAGGTAGGAAAAGAAAAAGACATTAACTTCTTGGGAACCTGATGTAGTTTTTGAATCTCTACATTGTATTTGTTTTCATGTTTTCCTTTCTTCTTTTCATGATTCCTTCTTTTCGTGGTTTTCTTTTTTTTCCCCCTTCTCTTAATAGGTTTCAGGTTCTAATAAAGTCCTCACCCATGTATGTCATCATCCTCTGATGTTGGAGTCCTTTTTCTATTTGGTTTTTATAGCTAGATAGTGTTAAGTTGTGTTTCCATAGCCTTCTGTTTAACTCATGTCTTGGGAATTTCTTCTTTTCTTGCCACAGTTGAGTATGGGTGACTATATTCAGGAATCAAAACTTTTTCTTCCACTGCTTTCTTAACACTTAAGCACAAGTTGTGCTCATAGTATGCATTTAAAATTCACATTTGTTCAGTGTTGTCTCCACTCATATATTATGCAGACATTTTTTGGGGTTACATACGATACTCCAGGTACTGGAGATGTGTTCAATTCTGGGGATTAAAAAATGACAATGACATAATCCCCTATGCTTAAGGTGCTCAATTTTCTTGTAGAGGAGAAACATCTGTTTAAAACAGAAACATTGTATTATAGTATGACAGAGCTTTCACCATCCATAAACTAATCATAAAAATAACTATTTCATAATGTTGCAAGTAAGGTGAATATGATACTGTTTGGAAGGCAACCAGCCACAGTACTGGGCATAGGAGATCATTAATTTTTAATTGGAATCCATTATTATTCATAAAGTACGGTAGGTTCCTAAAGAAGAAGGAGATAATGTTTTCCTGGGCTTGTTCAGTAAAGAATCTTGAGTTAACTCACACCCATGATTCAGGCTGTACCATTGTATATGGTATGGTAGCCCTGCCTCCTTCTCACTTTTATGATATCCAATCATATGCTAGAATTTAATTCTCAAATGTATCTTTTTAATGACTGCTAAGTGCTTGTGAGTACCCAGAGGGCAAGTGCTATATTTCTATATATCTCTGCTTTTCTATCTTCTTTCAGAAATACGTAAGTGTTTGTTAGATAAATGGATTTGTAGAATAAATCGGTAGATTCTAGGAAACACTGCTATGGAATACTAGGGTGATTTTAATTGCTGAGCCTTTGCAAATAAAAGAGCCAAACTGAAGAAAGCATCTTTCTACTCACGATTGCAGGAGTAGCCATATTTTTCCACTGTCATGTGTTTGGTATGGGAATCTGATCAAATGCAGTTTCAACTATAGGATGCAGTTGGGTGTTGTCGCATCTGACAAATGCAGAAAAGATGAGGCCAGCAGGGGTCAGTTTAATACCAGCTTACATTGCAAGCACAGTGCTTTTTACTTCTCTGTAAACTGGAGTGAGAATAGAAACTGAAACATACAGTCCAAATATAAAATATCAAGCTATAGCAGAGAATTGTACTATAGGATGCAGTTGGGTGTTGTCGCATCTGACAAATGCAGAAAAGATGAGGCCAGCAGGGGTCAGTTTAATACCAGCTTACATTGCAAGCACAGTGCTTTTTACTTCTCTGTAAACTGGAGTGAGAATAGAAACTGAAACATACAGTCCAAATATAAAATATCAAGCTATAGCAGAGAATTGCCAAAAAATTAGGTAGAATATTTAACCAGTTTTAATGGATGACAAAGACTACTAGTGACAGAAAATAAACTATGGAAAATAGATGGATTCACTGTCTCTTTCTTGATCTGGCAGAAAAGGACTTTCAGCTGAAGTTATTTTTTTCACTGGCTCTTTTGTGTTGACATATGCCAAAAGAAGCGTGGAAATAGCATGTGTATTCCTTTGATCTTAGTTACTTGATAGGCTTTATAACACAATACTTAAATTTATGCCTGTTTTGGGACTACCTGGCTATAACAATAAACCAGCACTACTCACAGCTTGCATATAAAATGTTAATACTTTACAGAGTTGTATTCATAATAAGAAACTGTACATGAAATCTTGACTTCGGAATGCTAAACTTCAAGTGAAATAACAAATATCTATCTATCTATTAGCTGGAGGTTATCATGCAGTTCTGTTCTCAGTCATGTCCGAGTCTTTGAGACCCCATGAACTATAACCCACCAGGCTCCTCTGTCCATGGGTATTCTCCAGGCAAGAATACAGGTGTGGGTTGCCATGCCTTTCTCCTCCAGGGAATCTTCTGAACCCAGGAATTGAAGCCAGGTCTCCTGCGTTGCAGGCAGATTCTTTAACATCTAAACCACCAGGAGAGGATTTGAATGGCCTCTGTCTTTGCAGCCTTGATGTATGGGTTGACATTTAATAACACTAGTCGCTACTGGATACTGGATGCTTGGGGCTGGTGCACTGGGACGACCCAGAGGGATGGTATGGGGAGAGAGGAGGGAGGGGGGTTCAGGATGGGGAACACGTGTATACCTGTGGCAGATTCATGTTAATGTATGGCAAAACCAATACAATATTATAAAGTAACTAACCTCCAATTAAAATAAATAAATTTATATAAAAAGAAAAATTACCAAAAAAAAGACTAGATTCTCAAATGCTGAGAACAGAATGTGTGCTAAAACTCAGAGCCTTGCTTGCTTATCTTAGTTACTGAGAATAAACACTCTTAGCAGATTGAATAGTTGTTTTCTTGATGTCTTAGTACACTTCTTTTCCTAAGGTAGTAGGTGCTTGTGACTAAAATTGTTGAACTAAGACATTCTTATGTTAAGACCGAAGAATGTAGGAACCGTTAGACCTGGAAGATACCTGGAGTGTCATAAGCCTCTCATAGGTGGCTGTGCAATGCTCCATGGGCAGGGCTGTTGCTGGCACAGCACTTCAGACTTCCTTTTTCCTATTAAAAAAAAAAACTAAAATTTTTATTCAATTTAATTAATTAATTTGACTGCGTTGGGTCTTAGTTGGGTCTTGCGAGGTCTTTTTGCTGGAGTGCGCCGACTCTCCTAGTTGTGGCCTGTGGTCTCAGTAGTTGCAGCACATGAGTTTAGTTGCCTTGTGGCTTGTGGGATCTTAGTTCCCTGATCAGGGGTTGAACCTATGTCGTCTGCATTGCATGGTGGACTCTTAACCACCGGAGCACCAGGGAAGCCCCACTTCAGACTTCTCACAGTATCTTTCCCATGGTAGCATACTGTGTTTTTCTCTCCATACTGCGTGTTTGCTTTGGCTTGTTCACTGTTCTGCATGTTTGAATTGAATGTTAAATATACTATAGAAGTCAAGAGCCTGCCTTAGCGTTGTTCCCTTCTTCACTTGTAGACTCGAAGCCCATGCTCGTGAGCCCTGGTGACAGCAATCTCCCCTCCTGGTTTTAATGGCTCCCACAGGATTGTTGTGAGCCATGCCTCCTGGGGGCCACTTAGAGCCAAGAGAGAAGGGTCTCCTCAGGAAGGAATAGGGCTCTGCTTCAAAGCACAGTGGGTTGCATGCTCCCAGCAGTGCTTGTAAAGACTGTTGTGAGGTGTGTGATCCGCATCTGGTCATGCTTTAGGGCTGAAATTGCTAGACGAGAGTGGTATCAGGAAGGAACACAGGGTGGCATTACTCACTGAACTAAGAAGTGATTCTGGTCTGTATAACAGACAGCTCTGCCTAGCACTGGTATTTTGGAAAAGCCTGCTTTACTGGCAACATTTTTTCTTTTAAACTGCATAAGAAGTATTTCCCTCTGTGTCTTGATTAGCTCTCTCTTGTGAGTGACAAATTGCTACAAATTTAGTGGCTTAAAACGTTCAGCAAATGAAGATCATGGCATCCGGTCCCATCACTTCATGGGAAATAGATGGGGAAACAGTGGAAACAGTGTCAGACTTTATTTTT
>SJYX01014791.1:8867-24627 GCA_006410675.1 Oreotragus oreotragus | reverse complement strand
ATCCTAAAGGAAATCAATCCTGAATATTCATTGGAAGGACTGATGCTGAAGCTGAAGCTGAAACTTCAATACTTTGGCCACTTGATGTGAAGAGCTGACTCATTGGAAAAGACCTTGATGTTGGGAAAGATTGAAGGCAGGAGGAGAAGGAGACAACAGAGGATGAGATGGTTGGATGGCATCACCGACTCAATGGACATGAATTTGACTAAACTCTAGGAGTTGGTGATGGACAGGGAGGCTTGGTATGCTGAAGTCCATGGGGTCTCCAAGAGTCAGACATGACTGAGCAACTGAACTGATGATCAAGTAAAGGGGGTTATACAAAGACACGAACACCATAAAGTAGAGGTCATTGGGCATCCAGTAGAAATCATCTCTCTGAGCTTAATTTTAAGTCCTAAGATATTCTTTGCTTTACAAAAATTATTTATATTTAAACTTCCCCTTAAGTAAAACCATTCTATCTGTGTTTAGCATCTCTCATGAACTTTTCTTTATTGTAAATTTTTTACGAAAGAATTTGAGAAAAGTTACATGCAACTTTAAAACAGACAGTTCAAAGATTGAAAGAATGTAGTTCTGTTTGTGTGTATGTATGTGGATATATATGCGTAGACATATATATACATATATATATAACAATATTAAAATGTTCTTGTCATGCTGGTTGCAATTTTTTAAATATAAGAATAAAATAAAGAGAGTGATAAATAACAGTGATAAGCAGCATCTGGCACGATGTCCGTTACTTTTACACAAGTACTATTTTGCAAAGATTTCTATATTGTGCGATTTGGATGAGAACCAAAAGAAATATCTTTGTGGGCCCCTGATCCATGCTATGTGAGCGTCTGTTCCCTTCTAAGTAATATCTAATTAATGTTCAGAATTAGGTAAGAATGCTTACTGAATATATACTAGGAACAGAGTCCAGTCCTTCATTCTGGTGAGCAGTTGGTAAAGTTTCTTTTTTTTATGCCTGAAACACCTGAAGCTCCAAGGCCCTAATGGGGAAAGGCAGGATGGATAGACAGCAGGTCACTTGAACAAGGCCCTAGGGTCCCAGAGACCTCACTTCAAAAGTCTCCTCTTCTGCTGGAGGTTTGTGGGCAAATGGTCTCGTCTGAAACAACGCACACCCACCTGAGAGGCAGCTGTGAGAGGAGGCAGTGTGTCATGTGGCTTAGGCTCCATGCGCCCAGTCTATGAAAGCCAGACTGGGTTCATCTCCTGGCTCTACCTCTTAGCTGTGGAAAAGCCCTTAACCTCTCTGCTCCGCTTCACCATCTGAAAAGTAGCCTATGATGGCACCTACATCATTGTACTTTTGGGAGAATTATGTGCATTAATATGTGCAAAGCTCTTGGAATACTTGGCATTTCAGAAGTGTTAAGCCAAGGAGAAGCCAAGGACAAATGAAGTCATTTGTGTAAAAGCCCTATCCCAGCACCTGGTATAAGGTAAGAAAATTAATAAATTTTTTAACATTTTATTTCTTCATCTATAATATGGGGGTATTAATGCCTATCTTAAAGAGTTCTATTTTTTCTGGGTAGTAGAAATGAAAAAAAAAATTTTTTATTGAAGTATAGTTTACAGTGTTATGTTCATTTCAGGTATACAGCACAATGATTCTTTTCCCATATAAGTTATTACATAATACCGAGTATAGTTCACTGAGCTATACAGTAGGTCCTTGTTGATTATCTATTTTATATGCAGTAGTGTGTAGAAGGCAATGACACCCTAGTCCAGTACTCTTGCCTGGAAAATCCCACGGTTGGAGGAGCCTGGTAGGCTGCAGTCCATGGAGTCACTAAGAGTGGGGCATGACTGAGTGACTTCACTTTCACTTTTCACTTTCATGCATTGGAGAAGGAAATGGCAACCCACTCCAGTGTTCTAGCCTGAAGAATCCCAGAGACGGCGGAGTCTGGTGGGCTGCCGTCTATGAAGTCGCACGGAGTCGGACACGACTGAAGCAACTTAGCAGCAGCAGCAGCAGCAGCAGCAGTGTGTATATGTTACACCCAAATTCCTGATTTACCACTCCCTTCCACCTTTCCCCTTTGGTAACCATAGCTTATTTTTCTGTGTCTGTGAGTCTGTTTCTATTTTGTAAATAAATTAATTTGTATCACTCTTTTAGATTCCGCATGTAAGTGACATCATATGGTACTTGCTTTTGTCTGGCTTACTTCACTTAGTATGATAGTCTGTAGGTCCATCCATGTAGCTGTAAAGGGCATTATTTCATTCTTTTTTATGGCTTAGTATAGACTTCTCTTTAGAGTTCTTATGAACATAAAATTATGTGTGTGTGTGTGTATGAAGGTCGCTCTGTCATGTTTGACTCTTTGCGACCCAGGACTATAACCTGCCTAGCTCCCCTGTGCATTGGATTCTCCAGGCAAGAATACTGGAGCGAGTTTCCATTTCCTTCTCCAGGGGATCTTCCCAACCAGGGATCAAACCTGGGTCTTCTGCATAGGCAGGTGGATTCTTTACTATCTGAGCCACCAGATAAACCATATGTATGGGTTGTATATATATGTGTGTGTGTATATGTATATATGTATATATATATAGCATCTAATGGTTTGTGATCCAAATAAGGACTTAGTGAAAATGAAAGGCACTCAGTCATGTCTGATTCTTTGTGACCCCCATGGACTATATACTCCATGGAATTTTCCAGGCCAGAATACTGGAGTGGGTAGCCTATCCCTTCTCCAGGGGATCTTCCCAACCCAGGGATCAAACCCAGGTCTCCTGCATTGCAGGCAGATTCTTTACCAACTGAGATATCAGGGAAGCCCCAAGGACTTAGGAAATGGTAGCAATTATTATTATTGCTATCCCTGGTGGCTCAGAGGTTAAAGTGTCTTCCTGCAATGCAGGAGACCTAGGTTCGATCCCTGGGTTGGGAAGATAGGAATATTCACAAAAAATTACAGATCTGCCAATAAGTGGGAATTGGGGATGTCAAATAATTCAGTGAAAAACCTCTCTCAAACCAGGAGGTAAATCTCTCAACTCTAAGGGGTGTTGTGCTCCAAGATGATTAAAAGATTTCCTTTTAGCTTGGGTAGTGCTTTCTGGAGTTCCTTTGGGGCAGCATATGTGCAGGGAATTTTAAGTCTGAGAATGGTTTCTCCTGGTTTCTGCTTGGTATTTTAATTGGCATATTAAATTTCTTATCTACGTCTTTTTTGTGTTTTTAATACTATCCCTTTGTGGTTGCAGACTGAGTGCAGAAAGAATGTATTAGAAGGAGCTAGTAGAGATAAATGCCGTCCACATGCTGAGAGCCTGGAGCTCTGGGATCATTGGGTTCCAGACAGAGGGACTGGCTGTCAACCCCGTGACCTGTTTCCGGAGGGCCCTGCTCATGGTGTGATGAGAAGGGAAGGCTTGGGGGCACCCAAAGAAAAGCCTGCTGAAATTCTTTTGTCTGCTTTCTCAAGGACTACCCCTGTGCCTTAGCCCCTCTCTTGAGAACCCCACTCAAGAACGCTTGATGTCTCAAACCTCTCTTTCCAGGCAGAGAGGGATATTTCGTAGGTAGCACCAGCTTGGGTAGAAAAGAATGCATTTCTCAAAAACATAACCCTGTCTATGACCCTGCTAATGATAACCACAAACCAAGGGGAAAGAAAAGCATTTTAAAGCTAGTTCTGGGAAGCAGATCGCCCCCTGACCTCCTCCCCAGGGCCAGAGCTCTGAGTATCAGACTGAAGGCAAGCACACCACAGACAAGACAGTGGGAGACACTGCTTCATGACTAATTGGCTTTAAGAACACAGAATAAAGGAGAAACATAAACAACTCTTGAGCTTTGAAAATAAATACTACTAAGGACCATGGATTGCTCATATAATTTCGTTTTTATTAGAAATACCAAACTCTGTGACCGTCTCCGTCCCACCCTAATGTAGAGTTCGTTAGGGGTGTATCATCTCTAATGATAATCTTCAACTATATTAGAACTTTTATTTGTTTTTCTGGTCCCTCTTTCATTTCTCCTTACCTGGAAGCTTCAGAGAAGAAGTCTCGTCAGAGTTCACTTGGCAATATTTTATGGATCTTAAATCAAGTAAATTTCATAGAAGTCCTAACTTTCATCACCTTTCAAATGGTATTAACTTGGCTTTAAACTCCTAAGAGGATCTCAAAGGATAAGTTCCTGCTATCTGTTATCAACTCCCTGTTTGAGGATTAGTCCTGTGTTTTCATGTGGGATAGAAACATATCCGGATAATTCTCCTGAGCTTCACTTGTTGAAATTTGACATTTGTCCTATCACTTAATTATGGCTTAGCTCCCAGAAAGCTTTGCTGTCACCTCTGAGACAGCTGCTTGCCCCTCCCCCATANCCCTGTTTGAGGATTAGTCCTGTGTTTTCATGTGGGATAGAAACATATCCGGATAATTCTCCTGAGCTTCACTTGTTGAAATTTGACATTTGTCCTATCACTTAATTATGGCTTAGCTCCCAGAAAGCTTTGCTGTCACCTCTGAGACAGCTGCTTGCCCCTCCCCCATAGCACATACACTCAGTCTAGTCCAAATCCACCCTTCAGCTAAAATAACAACAATAAAACAAAAAACAAAGCTAATGACAAAATACGGAGTGGAAACCTTTCATCTTGAAAGGCTCTCTCAGCTTTGTGTGGCTTGGAGCTGTTAGCCACAGAGAGATCAAAAGATTGGATTTGGGTTTTTCTGTCTTGGCTGGTAGGGCTTCCAAATGCCTGTCCCACCCTACCTCCTGACTTCTCCCTCCAACCCAGCACTTTAGCTTTCCTCACTGTCGCTTTGTCTTACTGAATCCCAGGAGTACCTTTTGCTAGGGAGCCTTTGCTACCTTCAATGTTGCCAAAACAGAAGCTGTCGCTTTAGACAGCTTTGAACTTTAGAACTTCACAGTTGTGTGTAGAAACAGAACTGGAATTAGTGGCAAAGACCTTCTCTGTGTGTATTTCCTCGTGTGAGATTTGCAACTTGAAAAGATCATTCTTCCATGTTATAATCCTTGTTCTACTATCACTGAGGGTTTTCTCTTTGTGTAAAGTAACCAGCTGAGTGGTACCCAGTAGGTCCTGGCAAATGGATAAAAATGAGCTCTTTGTGGGGGCAGGGGGAACTGTTCTTATTTGTAGCATTTGTCGATTTCCTTGATTTATATATATCCAGCTTGATTGATTTCAAGATACCAAAGTGAAGTCACTGAGCAAAGGTTTGGGAAGAAATGCCCACCACCAGCTCCACTGGCAGTGTGTCTGCTCCAACACAGGGTTGGGGGGAAGGCTGGGGAAGGCTGAGAGCAAGCAGTACTTGAGCTTGAATCTAGAAAGATGAGTAGGCATTTTTTGAATGGATAGAGACAAGAGAGAAGAAGGCAAGAGGCAAGAATTTCTAGCAAAGAGTTTGCTATCAATACCGAGTTCACTCTGCTCTCTGCATGACAGACCAATAAACTCAGGTGTTGAGGCTGCTGCTGCTGCTGCTAAGTCACTTCAGTCGTGTCCGACTCTGTGTGACCCCATAGACGGCAGCCCACCAGGCTCCCCCATCCCTGGGATTCTCCAGGCAAGAACACTGGAGTGGGTTGCCATTTCCTTCTCCAATGCATGAAAGAGAAAAGTGAAAGTGAAGTCGCTCAGTCTGTCCGACTGTTAGCGACCCCATGGACTGCAGCCCACCAGGCTACTCCGTCCATTGGATTTTCCAGGCAAGAGTACTGGGGTGGGGTGCCATTGCCTTCCCCGTGTCGAGGCTAGGAATATGATTTTATTCCAAAATCTGGTTTCTCAACAGGCATGGGTTTGATCCCTGGGTCAGGAAGATCCCTTAGAGTAGGAAGTGGCAACCCACTCCAGTATTCTTGCCTGACAAATTCCATAGACAGAAGGAGCCTGGTGGGCTAGTCCACGGGGCCTCAAAGAGTTGGACACAGTGAACACACACACACCAGGAGATCAAGAAGATGGCAGACTAGTGTCTCCAAAACCCATCTTATTGAGGTCTGGAGGCCCGTTTCTTTTATATAGCAGAGAGGGAAAGGAGGTGGGAACTAAAGTAAAAGACCATTTATCTTGCAAAATAGGAGGAGATGTGTTAATTTCTCCTTTTCTTCAGCCATTCACAGATGGGCAGGGTCAGCTCCTTATGAGCTGAACTAAGTCATTTTAGTTTAACAGTCAGGCAGAAGGGTAAGGTTCTCTAAGGCAGGCTATTATGTCTGATTATAATAATAATTAAAGTCAAAGAAACAGATCCAACATATAGTCAGAACTGGCTCTTCCTTGCTACAGGTGAACAACCTTTGCTGCATTCTAAGTGTTCATGGTGGAGCATGTCTGGCAGGGATGGACTAAAGAAAAGACTCCCTCCAGCAAGTCATCTTGGCTCTAGCAACATCCTCCGTCATCTACATAATTCCTGGGATTAAATGTAATCTACAGTCTCCTCTCAAGACTATTAGTTCCAAACAGGACAGAAGATCCTCTCCAACTGGATTCCTTTCAAAAAAAAGAGTAGTTTCAACTAATCCTTTGGTTACAATAGTCAATGTCCTAGTGAAATAGTCATTATTCTAAGAGCCAACATCAATACGTTATTATTACAGAGAATGATCACACAACAGGGTGCCTCCAAGCCAAGAAAAAGGGAATTTTAGACTAAGAGGCTGTTAAAGGTCATGCTGTGATTTAGTTGCATAGGAAATGGAGAAAGTTTAAAGGGAAAGAGTGATGCATTGATTTGCGTCAAAATAAGAGCTTTGTGTAACAGGAACTATTTCAGAGTAGTCTAATTACCAACTGTCTCCATCACATTAGCTTGCCCTCCAAAACCTGCATTTCTTTGGTTGCATCTAAGGGCAATTCAGAGTACTGCTTCAAGGCAAGAAGTTTATGATTCTGAACCTGGGCACCAGTAAGACTCATCACTGTCAGTGAAATCAACAAATATTCATTGAGGGGCATCTTGGCCCATGATACCAGGTTATCCTTATTCCTGGCACAGCAGCCCAGGGCTCCGAATGCCCTGCTCTCCTCTGTTATCCCTGGATTTTTCAGGAAGAAAAAAGAATGCTTCAAGAGATTTCTCATCAACTCTTTCCACTCCTGTCTCTTGACTTACACAGCAGGCTCCAAGGGTTCGAGATGCTCAGACATTATTTTTCTGGCTTCTTTCTCTTTCATGAGGATTTCCTCCTCTAGCTTCTGTAATTCATTTAACTATTGTTTGTGTAACTTAACTATATTTAAACATATAATTTAATATAAGTAAATATAAAAATACTATAAATATAACTATAGTTTAACTATACTTTGTAACATGGACATGTTCTAGAGACTTGAGTAATGGATACTTTAAAAATGAACCAGAAAAAGCCACCACAAATCAGGAGCACAGACTGAGTTTCTCCTTTAAGGTCTTTTTTTTTTTTAACTATGGGAAAAATGCTAATTTTCTTACACAGGAAACTTTAACAATCCAATTACAGTGAGTAGTAAAAATAGTTTCCTAGTGGGAATTGTTAAGGATATTGAAATAAAGCCCCCTGGTAACACCAAATATCAGTTAAAATTATATGGATAAATCAGGACAGTAAAATTTCTAATGAGAGGTAAAAATAAGAATTTGAAAGTCATATATTACCAGGTCATCATTTTGCTGCCTGGTCCTAGTGGCCAGCATGGTTCTTTCTGTGTTGTTTAAATGTCATACCAGGATGGTGGCTCAGAGGTTAAAGCGTCTGCCTCCAATGTGGGAGACCCGGGTTCGATCCCTGGGTCGGGAAGATCCCCTGGAGAAGGAAATGGTAATCCACTCCAGTATTCTTGCCTGGAGAATCCCATGGACGGAGAAGCCTACTAGGTTACAGTCCACGGGGTCGCAAAGAGTCGGACACGACTGAGCGACTTCACCTTCCTTCCTTCCTTCCATCAGGATAAACATGAGATTAAGTTTAATATTATCTTGCTGTTGCTGTCAACAGACAAACTTTTCAATGCTATTTCCCCTTCAGCTACTAAGTTGTTGCTCAGAAAATATCTGATAACCAAGAATGACCATCATAAAACTTCCTTCCCAAGCACAGTGAAGGGTATGTCATTATAAAGAAAAAGATATCAATTTATATTAAATAAATAAAATCTTGAATTCTACAAAATTGGCTCCAAAGGAATCTGAATGAGTGGAAGGCAGCCCCAACTAGAAGCCCAGGCTCCAAGGCCTGGTCTCTTTTTGAGATCATCCTTGTCATCTTGTTTCAATTATTCAAGGCCAAGTGCCATCTCACAAGCATAGGGAGGAAGTCATTCTCTAGAGCGCTAAGCCTCTTCCTATCCCAGAGGTGGCCCTCGGCTCATCTCTCCCCATCTCAATTGTCCTGGAGAAAGGGTAGAACCAGGTCTTTTTCTATTATTTATTTCTAATTGGAGGATAATTACATTACAATGTTGGTTTCTGCCAGGTATCAATATGAATCAGTCACAGATATACATATGCTCCCTGCCTCTTGAACCTCCCTCCCACCTCCCACCCCATCCCACCCCTCTAGGTTGTCACAGAGCACCAGGTTGAGCTCCTTGTGTTATACAGCAACTTCCCATTAGCTAGCTATGCCACACATGGTAATGTACAAATTTTAATGCTACTTTCTCAATTCGTCCCACCCTCTCCTGCCTGCGCTGTGTCCATAAGTCTGTTCTCTGTGTCCGAGTCTCTATTCCTGCCCTGCAAATAGGTTCATCAGTACCGTTTTGCTAGTTTCCATATATATGCATTAATATATGATATTTGATTTTCTTTTTCTGACTTACTTCACTCTGTGTAATAGACTGTTGTAGAACTAGGTGTTAAGGGAGCTTTCCTTTGGGACATAACACACAGAGGAGACCACATGGAACAGAAGGGTAAGCTGAATCATCAGAGGGCAGCCCTCACTGGTTAACTGAGCTGGTGGGTTATTTAATCCGTCTGAACCTCACTAGCAAAGTGGAGCTCATAACATTAGTATTTACCTTACAGATTGTTTGAAGGATTCAATGAAATCGGAATAAAGTGCCCAGCATAGAGTAGAGTTCAGTCAACAATAGTGGCATTCACTGTACTTTGAAGCTATTCCCAGTCCTCTCCAGAATGGAGTTTCTTCCTCTTCCCTCCCAGCAACGTTTCCTCCTCTACCCAAAAGGAGAAAGGAGTGACTGGCATTTCCTCTACTAGCACCATCACAGCAGGCCAACTACAATTGGAGGGTGAGTCTGAGGAAGAGGAATACCCCAATGAATGGAAGCTGTAGCAACTGTTTGATTGCTGGAAGGAGCTGGCTCTTTGGAGGCCCAAGGTCACCTGGTGGGGCAGGAGGATCTGTCAGTGGACATGAGCTTAACCCAATTAAGAAGGGCCAGGTCTAATACTCTGGGAGGACAGGCAGCCCCACCTTTACCAACAAGATGAGAAAACATCCTGTAACTTTTTACCACTTGGCTGGGATGCAGAATTCTTGAATTGTCCCAAACCATCTATGCTACAAGCAGTGTACATTGCTGTTTATATGTCTGCCTGCTCGTGTTTGCTTTCAATGTCTTAGCAGATTGGCTCTGGGTTCATGTTGTATTTGGCAAGAGGAGGTGTTTTAATATCCTAGCTTGGCTGGAACTATGTCAATGCTGAGGAGTTCAGCTATTTTGAATAGGATAAAGTATTGCCTCAGGTTCCCACATAATCATAGCATAGAACAGTTCAACTTTAAACTTGAGTTATCTACCTTAGGAAATACTTGCTAAAATAGCCACATCTGGAGTAAGTCCCATAGGTTCCTGGAGCTCTGACCAACTCTTGGGCAAACCATGCGTATCAAAACACACTTGACGACTTATCTGCACTATCATCTGGGAAGCTGAAATTGATAGAGCATCCTTGTCCTTACCCTAACCTTCCTCTGTATGTGTCTTTAATCCTGTACCTTAAATGGATGAGACCAGTGAAGACTGAACAGTTACCCTATTCCAAGTTTCTATGATTTCTGTTCAATCCAAAAAAGATATATTCACCCACACAAATGGAGTAAGGCTAAATTAATTCATTCATTACTTTATTGCATCCACTTGTACAGACACTTTGTAAGCACTGAGGCTACAGATGTGAATGGCCCAATCTCTGCCTGAAAGACTCACAGTCTAACAGAAGAGGCGATACTCCTGATAAGTAGAGGATACAGATAAGGCGATCGGTCAATTCCACAGGGACTGGAAACCAGGAAAGACTTTGTGAAAAAAAATGACCTTTGTTCAGGATTAAGACTTCAAATCAAGAAGTGTTTCTTGATTTCCAGTCTCCATAGACCTGACCACTCCCCACCTGAACTCAGGACAATCCTAGCAGCAAATGACAATCAATCACACTGTGACAACTTTTCTTGCTTGAATTATCCTCATAGACTATTAGAATGACTCTCAAAATTGTTGCAAGTGTTAATCACTCAGTTATGTCAGACTGTTTGCAACCCCATGGACTGTAGCCCACCAGGCTTCTCTGTCCGTGGAATTCTCCAGGCAAAAATATTGGAGTGGGTTGCCATTTCCTTCTCCAGGGAATCTTCCTGACCCAGGGGTCAAACCTGGGTTTCCTACATTGCAGGCAGATTCTTTACCATCTGAGCCATTAGGGAAGATCTCTAGCTAATTGAAGAGTCACTGCTTTTATGACATGTGTTCATATCCTTAGTCAGCAAAAGAAACTCCTCTTTGATATTTGACAATTTCAACAGTTTTAGTCAATTCTACTAAAGATGCATGCTATCGAACTCTATAAACAGGGCATCTAGGAAATAGATATATCTGAAACCATGCCCTTTGTTTATAACTCATGTCTTCCCAAAAGTGAAAGATTAAAAGTTGACTTTTTAAAAGATTTGAGCTTAAGATAAGCTGCATGTGTGCATGCTCAGCTGCTTCAATCACGTCTGATTCTCTGTGACCCTATGTACTGTAGCTCACCAGGCTCCTTGGTCCATTGAATTCTCCAAGCAAGAATGCAGGAGTGGATTGCCATTTCCTCCTCCAGGGGATCTTCCCGACCCAGAGATTGAACCAGAGTCTTCTGGTCTCCTGCACTGCAGGTGGATTCTTTACTGCTGAGCTACCAGGGAAACCCCAAGATAAACTACCTGATAACAAAGGCAAGGAGGAAACAGAAGCACTAACGTCAGTATCAAGCCATTGACAATTAGTATGATCTCAGAGCCACTGTATGTTTGCCCCAAATGTTTCTCATACCTTTACCTCTAAGTGACGATATCCAAACTTCCACTGGAAGACTTCTTCTTTACCATCAGGCTTGATTCTATTTATTCCTTATAGCCTTCTTTTCTTTTCTTTCTTTCTTTTTTTTGGCTGTGCTGGCTTTTCGTTGCTGTGCACAGGCTTTCTCTAGTTGCAGCGATCATTTGCTTCTCTCTAGTTGAGATGTGCAGGCTTCTCATTGCAGTGGTTTCTTTTGTTGCAGAACATGGGCTCCAAGGAGTGGGCTTTAGTAGTTACAGTGTTCAGGTTTAGTTGAGTCACCTGGAAAGTCCCATGGGTGAAAAAAGGAGTTGCAGTTAAGGTGGAAGGAGGGTAGAAAGAGTGAATAAAATAAAGGCTGAGGGTACTCCAAACTTTGTTATTTGCAGTTTGCTAAAGGCCAGTCCTGCTCTCAGTTTAGATGAAAAAAAAAAGGAAAAATTCACAAATAAAAAATGAAATTCTATACCTAAGATTGGTAAGACAGGTGAGTTTGATGGTTTTGATAATTAAGACTAAGACAGCCCACCCTTACACTCCAGCCTCAGTTTGTAGTCATACAGGAGTTTCTGGTCCAGAATGAATCAGATTGCAGTAGGTGACATGAGGATGATATGGCAGGATGTCACGTGGCCCATGGCACTCTGAGAAAACAGCTGCAGTCACACTTTTCCATCAAGGACATCCAGTGTCATATTTCACTTTTCCTTTTTAAAATTTTTATTGTACATGCTCTTCCTTGTAATTAAATCTGATGTACAAAGCATCTCACTTCTCTGTCCCCACCCGTGGGCCAGTGCAGGCCTGCCAGGAAAGGGATGAGTCAGTGTCTCAAAGTCCCAGTACAGGCACCAGAGGAACCTTCCATTCCTACCTGGGCAGTATTTGCGCCTGCAGATTCATTCACAAGTACAGATTAAACACTCTCTGTGTAGCAACTGGACCTGCCCTGTGACAGATATCAGAAAGTATTAGACACAGCTCTGGGTTTGTTGTGCTTATAATGGTATTGGAGAGATAGTCACAAATGCATGAAAATGGCCGGCCTCAGTAGGATGTAGTAGGGGACTAACTTTCTAAAGAGAATTACAGTCAGTCAGGAAAATGAGAGATACCTGTAGATGAAGTGGTTAAACTCCATGAGGGTAGGGACAGAATCTAGTGTTTGTTGTATCCACAGGGTCTTTAACATAGTGGGTGCTCAATAAATATTTGTTAAATGAATAAGTAGATAGATGGATGGATAGATGAATGGATGGATGGTTGGATGGGTAAACGGTGGACAGATGCTATTGTGAAATACTCCATAAAAGAAGTAGTTTTTGAAGATTAGCTAGACTTTTGATACAGAGGAGAAGGGAGAGGGAAAATCAGAAAAAGTGCCTCTCCTAAAGCTGCCCATATCACTGAGCAGGATGAGGATGCTGTTTTCCCCAGGTGGTACCAGTGGTAAAGAAACTGCCTGCCAATGCAGAGACATAAGAGACACAGGTTCCATACCTGGGTTGGGAATATCCCCTGGAGGCGGGCATGAAAACCCACTCTAGTATTCTTGCCTGGAGAATCCCATGGATAAAGGAGCCTGGCAGGCTATGGTCCATGGGATCGCAAAGAGTCAGACCCGAATGAACTGACTTAGCACACATGCATGCAAGCTAGAGCAAAGATTCAAGAACAGTCGACCATTTCTGAGTCCTGAGCAATGCCGCATCTTCAGTCTCTGTCAGCATCAGTGGGGAGTAAGAGCAGAGTCAAGCTAGAATCCAAAAAGAGAAAGTGCGATATGGAAAGCAGAGAGGTAGATTCTTGGCTTGAATACAACCTCAGTATCATTGGGGGTGCCTCTTCCACCAGCCATTCCTCCATCTATGGGGCAAGCTCACAGAGAGCCAAGATTGTCACACCCTGCGTGGGTCCATGGTAAAACTAAAGGTAAGAGAATCAACTTGTGTCAGTCATAGATTGGGCACAATGGTCAGTGTGAAGACAGGGAGCCAATGGGTTACAACTTTTCCCATGTTTTTCCCCTGGGCCCCATAAGGCTTGGCTTCCAGTGTGAACCCTGAGTTTCTTCCAAGATGAGCTACTTAATTCACATCCAGAGGCTCTTAATACCAAATTAGTTGATACATCCAAGTATTCAACAACAGTACCAGACCCGTAACAAGACATATCTTACTATCTGCTTTTATGACCGATGGAGGCAGCAAGAGGTATTCAAGCTGAAGGCAGCTGCTGTGTCCTCTTTCGTATTCCCAGCATCTAGTCAGTGCCTGACAAATAGGAATTACTCAGCAAATGTTTGTAGAATGGAGTAAGGCAGCTGTAGCTCCGTAGTGTGAATCAGCCTTCTGCTAGTCTTTCCCTGCCCTAAATCCTACCGTAAATGACTGAACTTCTGCCATCATTCTGTTCTGTTACTAGGATGAGAATTCCTGCCTTTATTGGATCTATTCAGGACTGAACTCCTGCCCTAGGACCCAAGTCTATCATATGTTTTTTCCTGGATGGCAAGTGTCTGAATTTCTCAGATATTGTCTTCTGCAAGTCACCCTTGGCCTCCATTAAGAACAGGCCCTCAATGTGGTTTCCTGTTTCAGTGCTCTCCTCTTCTCAGTCCCTCTTCACTTCTTTAATTTTTATTCCTGCTTCAAAGCCCATCTCAACCACCACCTTCTCTCTGAAGCCTACCCAAGATCGCCTTCCCTTAGGTAATGTGAACATTCCTCCTTTAGGTTCCCATGGCCTCCTGGGTGCATCTCTACCTACCACTACCCAGTAAGTTTCATTGCAATCACTCATCCACTCACCTGCTCATGCTCAACTGTGAGCAAACGGAGGACGAGGAATATATGTTCGTCTTTGTATCCCCATCATCTAAGACAGGGAGAAGGCAATGGCACTCCACTCCAGTACTCTTGCCTGGAAAACCCGATGGATGGAGGAGCTTGGCAGGCTGCAATCCATGGGGTCAAGAAGAGTCAAACATGACTTCCCTTTCACTTTTCACTTTCATGCATTGGAGAAGGAAATGGCAACCCACTCCAATGTTCTTGCCTGGAGAATCCCAGGGACGGGGGAGCCTGGAGGGCTGCCATCTATAGGGTCGCACAAAGTCGGACACGACTGAAGTGACTTAGCAGCAGCAGCAGCATCTAAAATAGTGTCTAGCATAGTATTCAATAAAAGTTTGTTTTTTTTTAAGTGAGTGAATGAATGAATGAGTGGAAGACTTCTTCCTATCAGGGTGGTCTGAGCTGAGGCCTGTTTTTTGCTATCCATCCTGGATGTCAAATGTTGCCTCTGACATTGATTATCCATTTCCCTAAGTCCTGTGGTTCAAGTGCCAGAATCTCTCTTACTTAACACTCCTTTCACCATGAGTGCTTTGACTAGCCCTGTTAAGAATTTTGCACGGCCACGTCCCATGGTAGGACACTTTGTTTAACACTGATCATGGTAGAATCACACAGCTGCACGTTGCACTTTTATAATTTCAACTATGTTCACTCAGCACGACTTATGGCTTTAGAATTTATTGATACATATTTTAAAAATACTGTTTAGGTCTTAAATATATGCCATCTATTTCATCTGCCACAAAGAAACACTCACATGTCCCAACAGCAAAGGGAAAACTGTTAGATTCATTTAAAGATGGCAGACTCTGTTCTGTACTTTATGGAGATTTTGAGGGATTTTTTTCTTTGTCTGTAAAAGGATAGTTTTTGTCTAGAAGAGATTTTACTTTATACTCTGATTTTATTGTATCTTTGAAAATTTTCCTCTGTATAGTTTAGTATCTCCAAGACAAGGATTTCTTTTTAAACATCATCACAAACCATCATCATACAAAGAAACCCAACAATAATTCCTTCATATTATCCAATACACTTCAATGCCCATACATACATACATACATATACATATATATGTATATAAAGGCTTTAATTGGGATCTGAATAAAGTCCATACCTTTCAATTAGTTATTCTCTTAAATTTCTTTTGGGCTTCCCAGGTGGCTCAGTGGTAAAGAGTCCACCTGCAATGCAGGAGATGCTGGAGACATGAGTTCAGTCCCTGGGTTGGGAAGATCCCCTGGAGGAGGGCGTGCCAACCCACTCCAGTATCTTTGCTGGGAAAATCACATGGGCAGAGGAACCTGGCAGGCTACAGTCCTTGGGGTCACAAGAGTCGGACATGGCAAGTGAATGAGCAGCAGCAGCAAATTTCTTTTAATCTGTAGAATCTTCTTCCACTGCTTTTTAAAAAAATTTACCTTGTTTTTTTTTTTTGTTGTTGTTATAGAAACTATATTGTTTAACTTGTACTTTCCTGCAGTCTGGATTTTGCTAATTACATCCTCATGGTGTTCTTTAACACGTTACCTTATTCTCTATGTATCCTTTAAATTGGTAGTTAGATCTGGAGGCTTAATTAGATTCAGATTTTTTTTTTTT
>SJYX01014790.1:154721-166760 GCA_006410675.1 Oreotragus oreotragus | reverse complement strand
CACAGTTCAAAAGCATCAATTCTTTGGCGCTCAGCTTTCTTCACATATATATGTTTATTTTCATTAAAAAAAAAACAATAAATTGATGAGGTAGTAGCATAAATAACATTTTTATGAAAAATCACTATAACTTTTTTGAAAATATCGTTAATGCCTGACATAAGCAGCCAGATTGTCACATCTGTTTCTGCAGTCTGTTGCAACACATGGTTTTTTAAAGAAACAAGAACGCCTAGCCTTATATACATATATATTTTAAAATGGGAGTTTTCTATCTTTTTAGATAGTTGGCAGGTAAAGTTATTTGCAGTGTGAAATCTGAAACCACACAGATCAAATTTTTTATACTCTTTTACATTAAAACCTATTGATCTGTCCTTCATGTCGAATGGGTTTCTTTTTATTCATGTGTGATTCTGTTACATCATGCATTGATTAATTGAAAAATATTGATTTACTGATTATATAGATCTTCTAAATGTTATGACATTTGTTTTTACTGTATTAAAATACCACCATCATTACAATCACTATAAATCTCACCAGGAACGTGTTTTGAGTTTTGGTAGATTCATGATAGTGGATATAGGGTTTCCAGATTTCTAATTTTTGCTCATAGGCTCAAATTTATCATTGGCAACTAATATTCTTGTTTTCTAATCAATGAGCCACTTTGTTTAGTTTTAAAAATATGCTTGTCCCAAGTAACTAGTTTTTTTAGTTTTTCCGGGAAAAAAAATGGTATTCCATGAAAAAAAGTGGCTATTTTCAGACTTACAGCTCCATCAGACAAGTTCTTTTTCTTATGACAGCATATTCATTATGCAATACACAAAATATTAAATTAGAAAGATGATATGTACTCAGGAGTCAAGATTCTATAAAATTTCCTGCTTCACCAAGGGCATCTTTTAGGGAAAATGGCTTTTGCCTCTTCACACGTGAGTCAGATGAAGAATACAATAAGTACAAAAATACGGTTTGGTGCCACTGCATTCAGTTATGCCAGAGTTAGCAGTTTTACCCACTATTGCTTTTGCACTATTATTGAAAATGTCAACACAATAACAAAGGAAATGATGCCTTAGTATCAAGAAAATAATTTTGAACACGTCTGTCCCCTGAAAGGATAATGAGGCCTTTGAGGGCTAGTGGGCCACACTGGCAAAAGCACCTATAATATAACATCATCTTTGAAAATTGAGTTAGAAAAGATAAATTAGTTTTTTTCTTTAAATAAGTTTTTTATATGCTTAGCACTAAAATGTAAGCATATAGAGATAATTCAATATTTAAATAGTATGAATAGTGTATATGCCCAGCTGCTGCTAAGCCACTTCAGTCGGTCCGACTCTGTGCGACCCCATAGATGGCAGCCCACCAGGCTCTCCCGTCCCTGGGATTCTCCAGGCAAGAACACTGGAGTGGGTTGCCATTTCCTTCTCCAATGCATGAAAGTGAAAAGTGAAAGGGAAGTCGCTCAGTCATGTCCGACCCTTAGCGTGGACTGCAGCCTACCAGGCTCCTCCATCCATGGGATTTTCCAGGCAAGAGTACTGGAGTCGGGCGCCATTGCCTTCTCCGATATATGCCCTAGAAGAGTGAATTTTAGACACATTTTTTTCATTGTGACAGTATTGCATTGTGAGCCAGTGTATACATATATGAGTGATGTTTAAAAATGTTTTATAAAGTAGTACTTTCAGAGTGTGTGATGCATTCTGATGCTCTTTTATTATTGTCACTTAATAAACATTAGTTCTGATCGCCTATACTGATTTCATAATTTCCCAGTTGTTCATAGCTTGCTACTGCTTGCCGTGGAAGACAGAAGTCTGCTCCCAGAGTTCTTCGTGGTTCCCATGTGTTAAATGGCACGAGCATTTTGCCACTGAATTTTGTGCTGATGTTTAAGGAAACATAAATATCAAACAACAAAGCCTTCTTTACTATATATTTTATTGCAGGCGGATTCTTTCCCAACTGAGCTGTGAGGGAAGCCCAGATGTGCTCTACACTGGTCTTTCAGGGTTGTGTGTGTATGGCCACATGTTCTTTACTTTTAAGTTATTTAAAGCATTTTTAAAGTAATTGTGCTTCTGTGTCGTTCATGCTGACTTTACAGTTGAGCTTTTCCTTATGCTGTGGCTCCCCTGTGTATCTTTCATGCTCTTATTTCTTGACAAAACAATAATAGAAAGTAATCATAAATATCTTTTTTACAGGTTAACTACCATGCTCGGCACTACCATCTCACCCCATTTACAGTCATCAATATTATGTACAGCTTCAACAAAACCCAGGTGAGAAATAATCTGCCTATTCTAGTAAAGCTATTTATCATGTACCCTTTGGCCTTAGTAACAGGTAAACCAACAATAATTCCTTTTTAATTTAGTTACTGAAGATATTATAACTCTGGCAATGGCACCCCACTCCAGTACTCTTGCCTGGAAAATCCCATGGATGGAGGAGCCTGGTAGGCTGCAGTCCATGGGGTTGCCAAGAGTCGGACACGACTGAGTGACTTCACTTTCACGCATTGGAGAAGGGAATGGCAACCCACTCCAGTGTTCTTGCCTGGAGAATCCCAGGGACGGCGGAGCTGTCTATGGGGACGCACAGAGTCGGACATGACTGAAGTGACTTAGCAGCAGCATGCTAAAACTAACTTAACTGGGTAATGATATCTTTTGATATCACTGAATAATCAGTAACTTCACATCTTTGCCAAAATTAATTAAATATTAAGGGTATTTAATCCATATTAGAGATAATTAATTTGAAGTGTTTGTCTTGGCCTAAATGTAGGCCACCCAACAAATATTAAAGAAAGGAGGTAATTTACTTGTCATTCTCTACTAAAATGTTCTTAGAATAATGTCTTACTGGAAAATAGCAGAAAACATTTAATGTCAAGTTTTATTAAGAACTTTTGTATTTCCTTTTTAGGCATTAGCAGAAGTAATAATAAATTTTGTTCATTTTAGGGACCAAGGGCCCTTTGGAAAGGAATGGGAAGTACATTTATCGTGCAGGGAATCACACTTGGAGCAGAGGGAATAATCAGTGAATTCACACCTTTACCAAGGTACCTTTTTGGCATTTTTCATTATTAGCTTCATATTAAAAACATGAAAAAATGATAGTTGCTAAAAATACCTTGAATTTGAAAACTTGCCTAAAGTAGCTAAGAGAAGAGACAGAATAAATAATGATGCCTTACGGAATTGGTGTGTGGTAAAGAAAATCCTTCTTGGTCCAATATTTATTGAGATATGTCTTTCAGCTCCTACTGCTGTGTATTCAGTTCAGTTCAGTCTCTCAGTCGTGCCTGACTCTTTGCGACCCCATGGACTGTAGCCCGCCAGGCTCCTCTGTCCATGAAATTCTCCAGTCAAGAACACTGGAGTGGATTGCCATTTCCTTCATGGACTGTAGCCCGCCAGGCTCCTCTGTCTGTGGGATTTCCAAGGCAAGGATACTAGAGTGGTTTGCCATTTCTTTCTCCAGTGGCTCCTGCTGACCCAGGGATGGAACCTGGGTCTCCTGCACTGCAGGCAGATTCTTTACCAGCTGAGCTGCGAGGGAAGGCCACAGCATGATTTGTGCTGTAATGAAACAAGCCCCTTTCAGAGTCCCCGGGACACTTCACATTGATTTATCGGCAAACGTTTCTTTTTAAAACCTGAAGTCTGAGCTAGATCTGGAATTATGAGTAGGAGATAACTTGGCAGAGTAGGAGAGTCGAGGCGACAGTGTCCACAATTTTATGGAAATTGGAAGGTCTGAGTGGTAAGAAGTGTCTTGTGCTTAGAATATTGGGCATGTGTGGAGTAAGATAAGATGAAAAGCTGAGATGCTAGACTGAAGCGTGGCTCTGCCTTTGTTAAGTGACGTAGATCTTATTGTCTAAGGAGCTGGAAACCTAAGGTGGGGGATTGTTTGCTTTTTTTAATATACAGGTTGTTCGATCAAGGATATAGTCAAGTGGCAATGTTTAGAAAAAAAAAAAGGACTGATGCAGACAGAGACTTATGGAAAACTGTTATGGTAATACAGGCCAGATTGAGGAGGGTCTCAACTATGGAATAGAACAGAAGCTGCACAGACATTTCTGAAGTATAGTTGATGATACTGGGAATGACGTTGTAGGAGAGTGATTTAGCAGCAGTGACAGATTTCTCGATTGGAACTGAGTTGGAGAATTCCTAAAGAAGAGTGAGCTGGAGTGGGAAAGATGAGGAAGGCAGCTCTCAATAAATGAAGTCTGGGGCTTCCCAGGGGCATGCCTAGAAGAGGCTGGAACTGTGGGTCAGAGTCCAGGGAAAATTTGAACCTGGAGGCGTGGCTTTGAAAATGTTCAGTTGAAGTTTGAGGATGGGTGAATTTCCCTAAGGAAAAAGTGTAGATTACATGACAGAGTGAACCAAGGACAGAATCCTGGGCTCTGTGGGGGGGTGGATGGGTGGGTGGATATGTAGAGAGAGATGCTAACAGAACAGATTGGCAGTAGCAGTGAGCTAGAGGACAGTGGTGGCCTGGAAGCTAAGAGGGGAGTCAGAGGCGTGGACTCTTCCGGAGGAAGTCGGCAGGAAGGTTCGGAGTTTGCTCATGGGTCTCTCTTCTCTCTGAAACAGGATGAGGTGAAAGAAGGATGAGCACGGGGTCACAGTAAAACAGTGTAAGACCAGCGACAGATGTTTGGGACAGTCACAGCTCTGAGTGATCGAAGGGGAACTTTGCAAGGAATCTATGGAAATAACATTAAGAGATAATGTTGGAGATCCCGTAAATTTGTTTAGGTGCTGTTTAGCAGGACTCTGATTTTCTCTGTCAATAGTAAACCCCAGGGATGGAGTTAAAGACCAAATGGTTTGTAAATCCAGAATTGGCCTCTGGCAGGGCTAATTTTTTGGATTGGCAAAGAAATGAGGGAGTTGAAGGTGCAGCCACTAGCATCTCAGACTTGAGATTCAGCCTTCATAGGGAAGGAACTAGAGACAGAAGAGGCTGGTATCAGGCTGTTTGCCACTGTGAGTGCTTTCAAAGGACCGCATAGCCTTGAAGTTCCTTTAACACAGCTTTGCTAAATACTGCAAATAAAAACGTTTCATCAGCTGAAAGTTGCTCCTCTCATACTTTAAAAAAAATGTGAATTTCTAACCTTCAATAATTTTACCCCAATGCTTTATATATCACACATAAGGTCAAAATGTAGTATTTGTCATCAAATGCCCTTGACATTCTACAAACAAAAAATTCAGTTTGTCATTATTCATTCATTAGTGGGATTATTTTAGTTTAACGTATGTCCCTTACACTAGGTCCCAACCTTTAGGGTCACTGTTTCCTTTTGTTTCTTCCCCTTACTGTATATCTAATTTTGAGCACATAGTAGGGATTTGGGAAATATGAGCTAAATAAAAATTTAACAAAATTCAGTGATTTCTGTATTATAAAGAATTCTGTATTTGCAGTCAGAACACTGTTGGTCCTGGCTATACTGCTTCTGGGCTTCCCCAGTGGCTCACTGGTGAAGAATCTGCCTGCAGTGCAGGAGCCACAGGAAACATGGGTTTGATCTGTGGGGCGGGAGATTCCCTGGAGAAGGGAATGGCTACCCACTCCAGAATTCTCTCCCAGAGAATCCCACGGACAGAGGAGCCTGGTGGGCTATGGTCGGCAGGGTTACAAAGCGTTACACACAGCTAAATCACGTGACTTAGCACGCACATGCACGCACGCATACTGCTTTTTAATTCTGCAACCTTAGGGATGTAACAGCGTGTCTCTGAAACACAGACGAAGCAGTAACTTTAACTTCAGATTAAGGGAAGGGAAAAGGAAAATGGGAATGAGAAGACAGAATTTTGTTATCTAACTTTCTTATTCTCTAGCCACGCAGACACATCAGTTGTGTGGGTATATATTTTCTCCTCATCATTTTGAATCTTACTAAAGAAGACACAAAAGGTTATCTTTGAGATTTTCTACTTGGGTTAAGTTTTGTTGGTAAACCTCACTCATCACTTCACTCACCACTTCATTTATTTATTCAGCTCATATTTCCTGAGTCCCTACTATGTGCTGCTGCTGCTGCTGCTAAGTCACTTCAGTCGTGTCCGACTCTGCGCGACCCCACAGACGGCAGCCCACCAGGCTCCCCTGTCCCTGGGATTCTCCAGGCAAGAACACTGGAGTGGGTTGCCATTTCCTTCTCCAATGCATGAAAGTGAAAAGTCAAAGTGAAGTCACCCAGTCATGTCTTAGTCTTAGCGACCCCATGGACTGTAGCCCACCAGGCTCCTCCGTCCATGGGATTTTCCAGGCAAGAGTACTGGAGTGGGGTGCCATTGCCTTCTCTGCTACTACATGCTAGATCCTCACTTAAATCAGGTATATATACAGTGAGGAGAAGAAACCAAAGGTACCTTTGACCATGACCCTTGGGATCTAGTGTGAGGGACATATGTTACTTAAAATAATCCCCCTAATGAATGAGTAATGACAAATTGAGATTTGTTCTCTAAAGGAAGAGAATATGGTTCCATGAGTGTTGGAGGGTTAGGAACAGTGTCGCTAAGAAAGCGACGCTTCAGCTGAGGTCCGAATGGCAGTCAGGAGACACAGACCAGTCTGTGCAGAGTGTGGGGGTGGGAAGGGGAAGGAGTCACGCACCTGAGGGAATGTGTGCTGGTCACTCGTCGTGTCCGACTCTTTGTGACCCCGTGGACTGGAGCCACCGGGCCCCTCTGCCCATGGGATTCTCCAGGCAAGAGTACTGTAGCTGGTCGCCATGTCCTCCAGGAGACCTTCCTGACCCAGGGACCGTGCACAGATCTGCATTGCAGGCGGATTCTTCACCACCGGAGCCACCTGGGCAGCCTGGTAATTGAGGGAAGCGCTCCCAGGGTTGAACTCACAGCAGCGTGGAGAGCAAGAGCTGGCCTGTGCTTGACCTGGTAGACCACTTTAAGAACATTGGAGTTCTAAGGAGGCGTCAGTGACATAATCAGATGTGTGTTTTTAAAGGGTCATTGCGGACACGACTAAGCGACTGAACTGAACTGAACTGTAAGTGGAGATGAAAAGACGGCAGGAAATAGATAGAAGGATACGTGTTCATAGGCCATCACCGCGGGGAAGGCAATGGCAACCCACTCCAGTATTCTTGCCTGGAGAATCCCAGGGACAGGGGAGCCTGGTGGGCTGCCGTCTGTGGGGTCACACAGAGTCGGACACGACTGAAGTGACTTAGCAGCAGCAGCAGCAGGCCATCACCACCTAGGAAAGAGGTATGGTAACTAGGGCCAGGGTTGTGTCTTTGAGATGGGTGTAAACGGATGACTTTGAGATATATTTAGATAAAATTGATTGAGCTTGGTGATGGGTTAAAGTTGGTCAGTGGTAGACAAGGCGGTGTCAAGGGTGACTTCTAGGATTTGGGGTTATGTGACTGGATGTCAGGCTTCTCCGGTGGCTCGGTGGTAGAGAATCCACCTGCCAGTGCTGGAGATGTGGGTTCAGTCCCCGGGTCAGAAAGATCCCCTGGAGAATGAAAGGCTACCAACTCCAGTCTTCTTACCTGGGAAACCCCATGGACAGAGGAGCCCGGTGGGCGACAGTCCACGGGTTGCGGAAGAGTTGGACACAGCCTAGCGACTGAACAGCAGCAATTAGATGTTCTTGGAGTCTAAGCCTTTTCCTTCCCTTTAGTTCTGGCTGCTTCGGGCACGGTTGACTTTATTGGGGGAAACAAAGCCATAGCAGACAAAGCGCCAGAGCGTAAGAAGTGGGAAGCCAAAGCATTTCACAGAGGTCAGCGCTTGAGGCTGGGCTCAAGGGTCTTCGGGACTGAGGTCTTGCATTGCATGGTGACCACTAGGTGAGACAGTACAGATTCACCAATATTTAGTCTTTTTATACTGATGATGGTGACATCTGAGAAGAACAATAAATCTGTGATGCTAATTAAGTCACCAGACTTACAGTTTCTCAGTATTTATTATTTCTAAAAAAAATGGCTATAACCCTGGGTCACCATCTGTGAGCTTTGTCTACTGCCCGAATCCATCCCAGTCCTTCCCCAAACCTTCCCTGAGGCAGAGTCAGTCAGACTTCGCGTTGCTCTGCCGTGAAGTGGCCTTTCCTTTCCTGTGGCGTTTCTCAGATCACTGACATAAGCAGCACCCCACCCAAGCCTACCTGTGTAGCTCAACCTCTCACGGAATCCGTTTGGCCGGACTCCGCCTTAGTTTGACTCACCTCACGCGTGCAGTTGTGCATTTTACTGTTTTCTTCTTCTGTCGTCTGTCTCTCCCAATGGCTCCTCTGAATTCACTGACGTTGAACACATTCCATTTTTAAATACAGTGAAATCGTTCTCCAGTTCAGTAGATTTCCTTTCTGATGAACAGTTCTCACTTAGGGAACACTGAAAGAGTCTAAGAAAGAAAAATCATAGCTTTGATTTTGGACAAGTTCATTTTGACACAGAGAGAAGTCTAAACTGAAGACAACAGATTTGGGAGGTTCTGAAGCGTCCTGCTGGATGAGGTTGCCTAGGGAAGGAGTATAACATATCAAGGAAGAAAAGAAGAGGGCTTCCGCCTTTAGGAACTCCAGCGCAAGTCACTGAGTCAAGAACAGTGCCCCTGCACAGGAGTCCACAGGAGAGACCAGAAGAAGGAGAAAAGCCGGAAGAGTCTGGGGTAGCGGAGCACGGGGGAGGGAGAGCGTGTGGGAGCAGCGGGGAACACGAGTGCCTGGCGGCTGCCGGGAGGCCACATCAGGCACAGCCTCGAAAACGCCCGTGTGATTTAGTGATGTGGGTGGAGGCCGCAGAGACCTTGACAGGAGCTGTTTTTGTCAAATAATAGGGCAAAAGCCAGTTTGGAGTGGGCTCAGTGATGAGTGGGAAGTTAGGGCATGGAAACAGCAAGTTTAGACAGTCAGCTGGGAAGAGGAGGAAGAGAAGGAGCTAGAAGATGAGGGGCTTGGGTTAGATGGTTTTTTTTAAAGAGGGTAGCTCTTTGGTCATGGGAAAGTAAGAAGCAATTGAAAGTGAAGGCCCTGGGCTTCCCTGGAGGCTCAGTGGTAAAGAATCTGCTGCCAGTGTGGAGATGCAGGTTCGATCCCTAGCCTGGGAAGAACATCCCTCGTGCCATGGAGCAGCTGATACAACTGCTGAGCCGGCGCTCCAGAGCCGGCGAGCCGTGACTGCTGAGCCCACGTGCCCTAGAGCCGGCCAACCACGACTGCCGGGCCAGTGCTCCAGAGCTGGCGAGCTGTGACTGCTGAGGCCGCCGAGCCGTGACTGCTGAGCCAGCGCTCCAGAGCTGGCCAACCACGACTGCTGAGCCGGTGTTCCAGAGCCGGCGAGCCACAGCTGCCGGGCCAGTGCTCCAGAGCCGGCGAGCCACAGCTGCCGGGCCAGTGCTCCAGAGCCGGCGAGCCGTAAATCCTGAAACGGCGCTCCAGAGCCGGCGAGCCGTAGAGCTGGCGAGCTGTGACTGCTGAGGCCGCCGAGCCGTGACTGCTGAGCCAGCGCTCCAGAGCTGGCCAACCACGACTGCTGAGCCGGTGTTCCAGAGCCGGCGAGCCACAGCTGCCGGGCCAGTGCTCCAGAGCCGGCGAGCCACAGCTGCCGGGCCAGTGCTCCAGAGCCAGCAAGCCGTAAATCCTGAAACGGCGCTCCAGAGCCGGCGAGCCGTGGCCACTGAGCCCACGTGCCCTAGAGCCGGCCAACCACGACTGCTGAGCTGGTGTTCTAGCGCCGGCGAGCCACGACTGCTGCGGGCCAGTGCTCTAGAGCCGGCGAGCTGCAACTGCTGAGCCCACGTGCCCTAGAGCCGATGCTCCCCAATGAGAGGAGCTGCTGCAGTCAGAAGCACGTGCGCCACAACTAGAGAAATACCAGCACAGCAGCCAGGACCCAGCACAGCCATTAAATAAGTAAATTAATTACTGTAAAAAAAAGTAAAGGCTGCACAAATACAGCGTTATTTCAAATTTCTGTTGTTTTGTATATTGATTGTGCATGGGAGTGTGTGTATATCAGATAGAAAGCCTGAAGAAAAGCAAGTCACTTCTCTTTAATTTTGTTGCTCATCTGAAGGGCAGTGTTTGCGTGTGAAGATAGTGAATTAAAAATAGCTACATATTCTGGTACTTGGTGATGAAATATAAAAAGGTTTAATCAGAAGTAGAGTTTTACACTACCCTCTTTCATGAAGCATTTAAACGTGCTAGTTTAAATTTCTAGAGCTATAGCAGTAAGTTTTACACATTTTATGAAGGAATAGATACGAGATACCAGGAAGAGTGTCTCATTTTTTTAATACTTGGTTTTAAATTTCTCTTCTCTCTTTTTACCTTAATCCTAATGATCTTAAGAATTGGCAGCAGTAATTAGTATTCAGTCTGAGCAAACTCCAGGAGATGATGGACAGGGAAGCCTGGCATGCCGCACTTCATGGGTCACAAAGAGTCAGACAAGACTTAGTGACTGAACGACAATTAGTACTCAAAGCGAAGGTGTCCCAGTCCTTACAGAAAGGCGGGTTACAGACCCACGCACGCATAATGTTAATGAAATGCTCAAAATTAACATCATCATAACCTGTGGTAACCCTGTTTGAGGCCAAATGAGAGAATAGAGGGCTTCCCAGGTGCCGTTAGTGGTAACAAATGCACCTGCCAGTGCAAGAGATGTAGGAGATGTGGGCTCCATCCCTGGGTCCGGAAGAGATGTGGGTTCCACCCCTGGGTCGGGAAGATCCCCTGGAGGAGGGCACAGCACCCACTCCAGCATTCTTGTCTAGAGAATCCCATGGGCAAGAGCGTGGTGGGCTGCAGTCCACAATGTCACAGAGTCGGACACGACTGAAGCAAGTTGGCATACACGCAAGAGTAATAGATTTACAAACCTTTTAGCATATTTTGCTTTATAATCATAAAGTCACTGTCAGATAAGTAGCCTAGTCTTTTTTACATTTTTTGTTGTAATTATTAAATGTCATTCCAGCTATTTTTCTACAGTTGTTCAGAGCTAGTATAGTATTCTGGTAATACTGTCTTCAGCATGTGACCCAGAACATTCCCTAAGGTCTTTTAAATCAGAGATGGTTGTTTTGTTTTCCCAAAGTTTCTCTGCAGGCCTTTCAGTCTCTAGAAAAATGTAGGAATACTCATGTGTCACACATGCTGTAATGTACTGACTCTGTGTTTAGAGCACGTGTATTATTAGTGGTGTCCTTGACCTTCCCTCTGTCTCCTTATGTTCTATTCACTCGTCTCAGGCAGAGGCTGTTTCTCTCGGGCTCCTGCTCTGGCCCAGGGCATGGTGCGTGCGCCTGTGGCGCCGCCGAGCTACTGCAGCCAGTCTCCAGTCGGTTCTGCATTTCCCTTTCCTTTCACTCCACCTTTCTCCTCCCCACCCTCCCATCCTCTCTGTCTGACTTTTCATTTTTTTCTGCCACCTTTTTTGATTTCCCCTTTATTCTCCGTATTTTCTCATTGTTGACTTTTTTTTGTTCTTCATTCAGCTTGCCTCTCTTCTCTTTTCAGATTTCCAAAAGTAACCTCAATCGCAGGAAGCACACAGTCCTAGACCTTGGTCCCAGACCTGGCATTCTGTCCGTCTCCTTTGAACATATCCCTGTTATCTTTTTGACCTTTCTGTCTCTCATAAGTAAAAGGCAATACCTTATTGTAGGTGTTACGAGGCATATACATATACAAGGCAATATCTGTCTATCTCACTGGAGTCCTTGTATCAAGTGAGATGAGAGGCAGTACAGGCAGATAATATAGACTTCAAGTCGTGTGGACCAGGGTTTAGACCCAGTTCCACCACTAATTAGTTGCATGGCTTTGGGTAAGTTACGAACCATCACTGAGCTTGTTTTCTCATCTATGAAATGAGGGTTATAGGTTCATTGTGAGGGTTAGAAATAATTTATGCGAAGCACTTTGCACAATGGGAAAGACTAGAGATCTCTTCAAGAGAATTGGAGATACCAAGGGAACATTTCA